>JAODXP020000010.1:7696489-7711489 GCA_027497455.2 Sardinella longiceps | reverse complement strand
ATAAGAGCGTTCAATCTCAACGGAAAGGCACAGGTCACTCGCAATCAGAGCTGGATCAATTCAATTCAGTTCTATTCTTCTCTATTATAAGGAGGCTTTGACAGATTTGAGCACACACAATGTCACAGAATGACCCTTGGCCTCAACCCAAGGCAATGGTAAGGACAGACTACAGGAAGAACTCTCAACCTAACAAAACTCAACATCTTTGGAACAGGTCAGGGCCAGAACTGTGCCATATCTGGGCCATCAGTGGAGAAATAAGACAAATAGGAAACAAGTCCGATCAATACGTTGTAGGCCTACTGTATGACGAAAGGTAAAAAACACATCTGATGCATAAAAAGCTCAAGGGCATGGTGGAGAAGCTGTAGCCTGACATAGCCCGCCCATAATACTGCTGTTCATCCGTATTGATGGTCTGGAGGTTCTTTAACCCTTTTTTTTGTGTGTGTGTGTGGGGGGGGGGGCTTTTTGCCTCAGATAGGACAGTATAGAGGTGGACAGGAAACAAGGGGGAGAGAGAGATGGGGTGGGATCAGGAAATGACCTCGGGTCGGACTCGAACCCGGGTCCCCGGAGTAATGGTATGACACTCTAGTGGAGAAGCTGTACCATGGATGTTACTTACTGTAATGCATTTTCTAGGGTGGTTGAAGCCTCCCCTAAAATGTCCCTCGACCACCCTATAGACCCATTCCTACCTTACATGTGTCCTTATGTCTGCATTATTGAGTTGCTTTGCACTAAACTCCTCCACCCACGCCCCCATTATTCCACAGGGATCACATCGGTGATTGTAAGCCTTCCATTTTCGTGTAAAAGTAAAGTACGAACCAAATGGGCAGATATAACATATGAAACACTCCTCACATATCTTTATCCATCTATTACGTGTGGTATGATTGGGCCTTAACGCTGTCCAGTCAAGAGTCGGAAAACGGACAAAACACTAGAGCAGTTTAGATACCTCAGAACTAATACTGTAAAAACTAGAAAAGCGCTCAGAGAGTGCAGACCTCCGCCAAGGCAATGTGCAGACATCCGCCAAGACACACGTTGTCCGGAAATTTCATCCAAATCTGTTCATAACTTTTTGACTTATCCTGCTGACAAACAAACCAACAGATAAACAGACAAACAGACAAACCAACGCGACCGAAAACATAACCTCCTTGGCGGAGGTAATAATAATAAAGGTGATCAAACACTGCCCCCGACCCCACCACCTACAATAACCAGACGTCTCTGGTTGCAATTTTGCTGTCTTACACCTGGCCAGGCCGGGTGAGACTCCCAAAGCTGCCATTACAACTCTGTGACTTCCTGAGGATGCTCAACTTTACTTTATGGTGCACGACAAACCAGACACAGCGTTTACTGAAACTCACATATCACCCAAAATATCACCACTTCGGCTCTGACAGCCCCAGAAATAAGAAAAAGAACTAAAGAGGCTGCAGCAGCCCAGAAGGCCCCTTGGGTGCCTGAGAGAGAGAAAGGGAGAGAGAGAGAGAGAGAGAGAGAGAGAGAGAGAGAGAGAGAGAGAGAGAGAGAGTGTGTGTGTCTGTGCGACTGTGTGTGTGTGTGTGTGTGTGTGTGTGTGGGTGGGTGTGCGCGCGCACAAGTGTGTGTGTGCACAAGTGTGTGTGTGTGTGTGTGTGTCTGTGTGTGTGTGTGAGTGAGATAGAGAGAGTGTGCATTTCAGTGTGTGTGTGTGTGTGTGTGTGGGTGGGTGGGTGTGCGCGCGCACAAGTGTGTGTGTGCACAAGTGTGTGTGTGTGTGTGTGTGTGTGTGTGTGTGTGTGTGTGTGAGTGAGATAGAGAGAGTGTGCATTTCAGTGTGTGTGTGTGTGTGTGTGTGTGTGTGTGTGTGTGTGTCTGTGTGTGAGAGTGTACTTGAGTGTGTGTGTGTGTGTGTCTATATATATGTGTGTATGCCGCAGCAAGAGCCTTTGAAGGCAGAGCATGAAAGCGTGTGATGAGGCCAGCTTTGTAGAGTGGCTGTGAGCGCCGCATGGCTATCTGCTAATCTCAGAGCTGACCAGACACTTCAGAGCTGCACCCAGAAAGAAAAAAAAAAATCTTTTCATGTTAGCAAAGAAACCCTCAGGTGGAAGGGGTTACATAAGGATTACTTTGCTTAATGATTTTTAATTTACTTCAATGGGCTGTAATAAAATTGGAATTTTATGTATTATTTCTTTTTTTATGTATTTTATTGTTTTGATCCATTTCAGGGAAGTAGCCTACATTGAGTTTTTCAAGGAGGCCAATCCACACTGTATCTTGCTAGATAAAGAGAGGACCATTCAAATCCCCCCACTCAAAAACTTTGTACATACCCATACCCATGCCTCATCCTCTGCCACAGGCCACTACACACATAAGCATCATTTGAATACGTGCCCAGAATATTCTATGAGCCTGAGGACTGAGGTACTCATTCTTCTAAATGAACCCCACTAACATCACCAAGAAAGCCCAGCAACGTTGGAAGCCTGTTCTCCCCCATCCTGACTACCTTCTACAGAGGGACCATTGAGAGCATCCTCAGCAGTGTCCCATTATCACATAATGGAATGGAATGGAAACTGCACATCTGCAGAATGAAAGGCCCTGCAGCAGATCTTGCTGGGGCCTCCCTCCCCTCCCTCTCTAACATCTACAATACTCACAGTCGGAGCAAAGCCACAAGCATTGTGGAGGACACAACACGTCCATCCAAATCACTCTTCTCCCGACTGCCATCACACAGAAGGTACAACACCATAACTGCACGCACCTCCAGAATAGGGAGGAGCTTCTTCCCCCAAGCAGTCAGAATGCTGAACAACGGAACATGATGCACAGCCTCTCAAACTGAACTGGAATGCACTCCAGCATACAATTTTTAATTTACGGTATACATTCTATCTCTACCTCAATACCTCCTCTTAAAGGGGAAGTTCACTTATAGCATGTTGAAAAACTTTCGGCGTAATAATAATAACTAGCACAAGAAATAAATGTAGCTGGATAGGAACTGTATTTCACTATGATATTTGTTTTGGAACATCATCGGACGCCACTAACCACTCAGTGAGCTGCACAGTGTACATGTTTTTACAAATATCCGAGACAGGACCAATTGTCAAAATTTTGGAGTCGATGATTCTATTTCATCCAAGACATGCTAAAAAGTGAACTTTCCCTTTAAATCATTATAGCCACTGCTGTAGGACAGGTCTACTCATTCCTTGTCTTGTGTTGCCTGACCTGTTCCTTGTCAGTCCTTTAATGCACGCATGCTTTCATGCTTTCATGCATTAAATATGTTTGCCTAGTTTAAATGTAACACCACTTGATCCATGGGGAAATGGTATTTCGTCTCACTGTATACAGCATCTAGGGTTGAAATGATGATAAAAAACACTTGACCTGGTGAATTGCCCTAGCCAGGCAAAAGCCTCCTACTGGCTCCGCTCATTTCATTTAGTTCCACCAGATAGTCAGGAAGAGCATAATACAGTTTAGCTTTCTCCTGCACTGATCTGTGCGGGCCATATTTAGCGAACAGAGTGAAAAACAGAAGCCTCGATATTGCGCCTGGACATCACTAACCTCAAGTCAAAGTAACAAAACTTTTTCATATACATTTCATATGAACTGTACCAAAATGTTTCAAAACATTGCATGGCGCATAGTGCCCTCTAGAGAGGAAACAATTGCCAATGGAGATGTTCCAGTGAAACAATGTGAGAGTCTATGGTCAGGGCAAATCAGGCTAGCATTGCCCTGCTTTGGTAATGCTAAATAAGACATACACCGTCCATTTATTTCCTGATATGTCCAGTATCCGATTCCTAAATGTGTTCTTATAGAACAGTAGGGTACAACATTATGTCCTATAGTTGATGAATATTCTAATTCATCTTGTCAATTATAAATGTGTTTTGGCAGTTTAGGGAACATATGCAGAAAGGCAGCATAATGTGTAACATACATACAATGTGTAATGCTAAAAGGTCATCATTATCGTGGAAAAAAGTTATTATATTAGTGGTGAATTCAAAACAAACACCAGAATGCTGATTATAATAAGATGGTGATAAAATCTGAAGTAAATAAAAATAGGCTATTAACCATATATTGTTCCTTTGGAGAGTAATCTGTTTGCTCACTATAGGTGATAATAATAAGATGATCTGAAACATATTAAAAAATGAAGGGGAGTAATTTGAGAGAGTAATCTGTTTGCTCACTACAGGCACTGTAGTGGTCTGGAAATATACAGTACAGCACAACAAACTGAAGACAGGAATAGCCTGTTATCAGCTGTCAGATCTTCACCGAGCTAATTGGTTATACCAAACACATCTGATCACCACTGCAAGACTTGCTTTTATGATAATTTAGCACTCTCTACATCAGCATCATATGGCATGTAGTGGGAGTTACTTGCTCGGGGGCATGATATTCAGTTTATTATAAAATTATAGAGCCCCGTGTCGTATTCATTTAAAGCCTGTTTTTCACTTCTTTAAATTTTGAGCTGTCCACAGTGGAACCAATAGGCTAGCAGTGGTGGCTGCAATTCACTGAAACAGACTTTCAGAACAGTGTTCCATAAAAGATTTACTTGTGTCTGACAGGGTGGTGAGTTTGGTTGAGATGAGCTTTTGTAGTTGTTGCTGACACGCAATATCAAGCTCTATGGACTCATGCATTCTGGTTTGGAGAGTCTGTTTTTTTGCTTATAAATTATGAAATAGAAATGTAAATGCCAGTGTGAATCTGCAGAAAACCTATGCATGCATAATGCATAATTCACACAGCACCCACCCACACACACAAACAAACACACACACACACACACACACACACACACACACACACACACACACACACACACACCAGGTTCACATGTAAATAAAAACTCCCCTCGTCCCCTGCCCTTTTGACTGACTGGCCCTCTCTGTGCGGCGGCTCACCTGTGTATGTGTGGGCGGTAAGCCCTTCCTCCCATAGACTCCGATCAGTGCATTTTTGTGGATGGAGATGTTGAATTTGAGGAAGTTGGGCTCGTCCATAGACAAACGCGAGCGCCAGAAGACTCCAGGGGGGACGGTTTGGCCTACCCTCTGCCCCAAGCCCACCTGACCCGTGTCCAAGGTCACATTCTCCTGCTGAGGGTACACTACAGTCCGACCTGCAGGGAGAAGGGGTGGGTGAGAGAGAGAGAGAGGTGTGTGTGTGTGTGTGTGTGTGTGTGTGTGTGTGTGTGTGAGAGAGAGAGAGAGAGAGAGATAGAGAGGGGTGTGTGTGTGTGTGTGTGAGAGAGAGAGAGGGGGGATGTGTGTGTGTGTGTGTGTGTGTGTGTGTGTGTGTGTGTGTGTGTGTGTGTGTGTGTGTGTGTGTGTGTGTGTGTGTGTGAGAGAGAGAGAGAGAGAGAGAGAGAGAGAGAGAGAGAGAGAGAGAGAGAGAGAGAGAAGACGAGGGAGATATGCATAAAGATTACAACAATGCTGGAACATCTTTTTGTTTTGTTTTGTTTTTATTTGTTTTAAAATCTCTTTCCCCTTGCTTTAAACAAGCCCTGCAGGACTGAAGTAAAAAAAAAAAAAAAACTTTCATTGTTTTCCTCTGTCAGCTTTGCATTACATTTACAGAAGTTCATTGTAAAGTCAGAGCAAGGTCTGTCTAAAGGCTAGATGGAAATGAAGATTCTGAGAACGGTGAAGTGAATATGAGGATTTAGAGAACAGAGAGAGATTATAAGGGCATCATGGTCTGGAATGGAAAAAGTTTGACAGAAAGGGTTTAAAGACATTTATTATAGATATGAGAGATGAAACTGAGAATAGGCAGGTAGACAACAGTGGGCATGAAAGAATGGATTTTTTTTCTGAAGAGAGAGGACTAGTCAAGACCCTGGGTATGAGGAAAGACACACAGGCTTGATGTAGAACAGTAGGTCAGGTCAAAGTATGGCTGCAGGTGCAATTCTGTGCGTATTTAGGAACATATTCATTTCTCACCTTAATCATGTCCAATCTGCATATGCATGCATGCATGCATCAGACCCAGGTGTGTGTGGTGATAAATATGTGTGTTAGTGATGTATGCAGGAAGGAGCACACAGGTGCTGGTAAAAAAATGAAGACTACCATACTACCACCAACATGCCCTGCCACTGATTATCAGCTCTAACACACACACACACACACACACACACACACACACACACACACACACACACACACACACACACACACACAGGGAATGCTATCTTTGTCACCATATGAGTACCAGCATGTCCATGCCAAACTCATCTAAGATTCTAGCCAGAGACTGACAACTTAAAGTTCAAACACGAAATCCGAACGGTAGCATGTCCCTTCTGAACTTAACGAAAACCCACGGTCGTTAAGATCCACACACCCAAAGACACCCTGAACAATTCAATACAGCTTTATTCATTTATATGAAGCCCCACCAACAACTGACATTGTCTCAAGGATCTTTCCAGAGCCCAAGGCCTGAATCTCCCCTGAGTGGGCAAACAAATAATCCCTTTGTAATGGGAAAAAGCCTTGAACAGGAGCCTTAACAGGGGGGGGACCCATCTGTGTGATATTAGTCCGTTTACTCATGTGTTCACTCTAAACTAACTAGAAACTCAGCAGCAGTATCCATGGATAAGGCCTTCATCACAATGCCTTGTACACAGCAAGCAGGTGCATTCCGCACACACACACACACACACACACACACACACACACACACACACACAAGGTTAACATCTTAACAATCTAACTCTGAGCACGCAAGCGCTTGCATGTCCCTGCCAAACTCACTCCAAACCCACCTGACATCTCCACACCAGAATAATAATAAAATAAAATAAAAAAAATACAATGCAAGGCCTTTCGCCATTGTACAGAGACAACAAGTAGTATTTTCCAGTTTGATGTCCTGAGCCCTAGCCGTCCTCTCCTCTCTGCCTCCAAACTCTCTAAAACTCACTTAGACCCTCAGGCCTTCACCTTATGTGTCTTCATCGGACGTAAACTCAGCCAGTGTGCATCAAACAGACTCCTTAAGGAGAACTGGCCAGTCTTTCGACGGAGGGAGAAGCAGAGGCATTCCTCTCTAACGACCCGCCATTCCACATGCTCTTTTACTGAGCACCCAGAGACGAGACGCATCCACTCAGCTTCCCACACCACTGAGGAATGTATTAAAAAATAATAAAAAATAAAAAAAAACAGCAAATAATAACATTTACTTTAGCAAGAGGGAGAAGGAGGTGAAGGGGAAACAAATTATATTGACTTCCACTGAGAAAATGCTCCTTACAATCACATCAGCCATCCCCACCGAACTCAAACAGCAACAACATAGCACTGTGAGAGGCTGGATATAGCTAGCTATTATTCATAGAGGACTACTCATTATCATCATCATCCCTCTCTCTCTTTCTCTCTCTCTCTCTCTCTCTCTCTCTCTCTCTCTCTCTCTCTCTCTCATGCACACTCACACACACACACACACACACACACACACACACACACACACACACACACACACACACACACACACACACACACACACACACACACACACACACACACACACACACACACCCTTCACACCTTACTCACCCCTACACCTTAATTAACTGGGGCATTTTTTCTCCCAACCTGCCCAACAGGAGATCTCATCCCCAGTTTGTTGAGAGTTTGCACTGCGCTTCACATGCGACCCACACACAAGCACAGAAGGTGTACCTTAATCCCTTCAGCAGGCTAACAGATGGAGATGGGGCTGCCTGTGAATACAGATGCGCTCTTAAACTTCATCAGGCCAAAGTGAAAAAGACAGACTCAGGAACAGCTCTTTCATTTACTATATTGGGAATGCGTTTCACTCACTGACAATGTGTTTGATTAACTTAATATTTGAATAATTAGACTGTCAAAACTATTTTTGAAGGATTTAAAACAGATGAAGCTCACTCTTTCTGTCCTTTGTTTTAGTATGAGATTCTACCACTTTTGATGGCTGATGGAATCGAAGGGGGAAACCATGGCAACAAGTATTTATTAGTACAGGATGCTAAAAATAAAGCTCATTAAGCTCCTGTTAGCCAAATATTTTATTTATTCACAGGAGCAATTCACCAAGCTGAATGATTTCAGAGGTGATTAAGTCGAGGCAAATCCTTCCTGAGGTGTTGGATAATACTGCAATTGTCAGTGAGGCAGACTGAAGTGTTCATTTATCTAAGGAGGGATGTGTGACTGACTGACTCATACCATACCAGTACAACAATGTAGTATATGTATTTTATATTTTAGAGAAATGAAAGAAAAGGAGTAACGCACACCAGGTTCAGGAGATGGAAAAGAAAATTTGTAAAAAAAAACGGGACAAGACAAGTGAAAAGTGAACAACAAGTGAAATGTTTCAGCGCTAGGCTTTTGTCAAGTCTTAATACTTTTCTTTTTCTCAGACATTGTGTGTACATTGGTTGATGTGGTGGAAGCATTATGGGAATCGTCCATTTTCCTTACCCCTGTCTGGAGATGTTAGCATCGTCACAGCAACAGTGGGCGTGGGAACTGCCCTGGAGCGTCCGTTCTCAAAGGCATGGGTGTCTGCGTCACGCAGACTCCAATTCAGGCCCAACAAGTGCATAGCTGGGTGAGGAAACACACACACACACACACACACACACACACACACACACACACACACACACACACACACACAACACACAAAAAACAGACAGACACAATAAGGTTACTCTGCACATTTCTTCATTTGTCATAAACTGGAGCTAAGTCCATATCTCAAAGCATATCTCAGATGCACTGCCTTTGTAATGTGCTCTGACAGAGAGGAAACACACCACTAGATTTGGACCTTGTCCTTGTTCAACTTGGGGTTGGGGGCGTCACACTTCTATTCCCTTGCAACCACCTGGGTTAACTGAACCACATCTGTGATCTTCACAGTCCCCAAAATAACTGTGGCAATGTGAGGAAGTGTGAGGAGTTCAGAAGAAGTTCAGAGCTCTTCAGGTGTCACTTCAGTCTCAACCAAATATGTACTGGTAAGTAATTTATATACAAAAGCAATACTAGCAATAATAGATAGTATTAGTAGTAGAAGCAGCAGTAGTAGTGGCCTATAGAAGCAGTAGTAGTAGTAGCATTAGATGTAGGAGTTATAGTGGAGTTATTATTAAAAGACAATTCCACCTTTTTATGAAAGTTGGTTATTCACCCTCTAGAGTTACATATGTGGCTAAAAGGATTTTGCTCTCAGTGCATGTGTTTTCCTAGTCTCGCAACCCCGATTTTAGCAGTATCGCGTATAGTAGTGTCATTGAAAAAAGATATGATGAGGTAGTTTGCTGAAGGATATATCTATGACCACATGAAATCAAAATATATTACTACTGCATGCTAGCCCATTTCCTTAGCCACTACACCACCGCTTCACCAGGATAAAATCAAGAGGAAATATCCAGTTCATTTACATATTTCTGATTGATATGTTCATCCCTGATGATAAGCGCTTTGCGTGTGGATGCATGTGTGTGTGTATGATGGGTGTGTGTGTGTGTGTGTGTGTGTGTGTGTGTGTGTGTGTGTGTGTGTGTGTGTTCTTAACCCCAGCAGAAAGTCCCACTGTGGTGGAGGCAACAGCAGCTGCTTGAGTGGGTTTAGGGCAGACAGGAGCAAAGGCTCCCACTCAGGCAAGAAAGACAGATCAAATAGAGTGAGAGAGAGAGAGAGAGAGAGAGAGAGAGAGAGAGAGAGAGAGGGAGAGAGAGAGAGAGAGAGAGAGAGAGAGAGAGAGAGAGAGAGAAAAAGGAGGGAGATGGGGTAGATAGAACTTGCTTTAAAGAATCTACTCATTTCAGGTTGCTTATATAACAAAACACTCAGTCTGATCTCTCTCTCTCTCTCTCTCTCTCTCTCCCTCCTTATCATACTGTTGCTCTTTTTACTTTTCACTTCATCTTTCACTCACTCTGTCTTTCCTTTTATATCCCTCTCTCATTCTTCTTCCTCTCCTTTCTTCTTCACCCACCATCTCTCTCTCTCTCTCTCTCTCTCTCTCTCTCTCTCTCTCTCTCTCTCTCTCTCTCTAAGGAGTGTGTAGTAATGCTCATCTCTGGAGATGTTTGTCGGGCGTGAAGTGCGAACAGAGCTCAGGAAAACTCCTCTTCAAAGTTCCCAGTATGGCGGAATCCAGCTCTCGTTCCCTCACTTCCTTGGCATTGATCTGCCGGTAATGCCACTTTTCAAAAGAGCCTCCTTTCAGTCTCTGTGAGTGTGTGAGTGTGTCTGTTTGTGTGTGTGTGTGTGTGTGTGGTGTGTGTGTGTGTGTGTGTGTGTGTGTGTGTGTGTGTGTGTGTGTGTGTGTGTGTGTGTGTGTGTGTGTGTGTGTGTGTTTCTCTTCCCTGTTCACTCATTTTGTATGTGGTTTGTGTCTCTATGTGTATGTGTCACTGTATATGCTTTGCTTGGGATTAGAATTAGTTTTATCTACATGTGTTTGGTAAAGACTTTTACGTCTGGGTTCTCTGTGTGTGTGTGTGTGTGTGTGTGTGTGTGTGTGTGTGTGTGTGTGTGTGTGTGTGTGTGTGTGTGCGTGTGTGTGTGTGTGTGTGTGCGTGTGTGGGGGGGGGAGAGGGAGAGACAGAGAGAGAGAGAGAGAGAGAGAGAGAGAGAGAGAGAGAGAGAGAGAGAGAGAGAGAGAGAGAGAGAGAGAGAGAGAGAGAGAATGGATATTGCTGTTGTGAAAGAAGTAGGGCAATGATTGACTACAGTATCTGAAAAAAATAGTAGTATGGTAAAATAGGATTGAGCAAGAACTGTGTGAGAAAAAGTGAGAATGGCACTTATGCCAGGGAGGACCAGTCATCCAAGAGGAAAGGAGGGAGGAGAGGGAGGAGAGGGAGGAGGGACACACACACGCTGAACACTGTTATTTCACAGAGGGCATGTAGACAATGAAACAGTGAGTGAAAGGAGAGATTTAGGTTTTTGGAATAGAAAGAAAACACAAAAACATGGTGGTGGTGATGGTGAGTGTGTGTGTGTGTGTGTGTGTGTGTGTGTGTGTGTGTGTGTGTGTGTGTTTATTTCCAAACATCTGTTAATTACTAAGGTAGATGAAAGGGGGAGCAGTGAAAAGTGTATTTGATTCTGCCAAAATCACTGAGAGAGAGAGAGAGAGAGAGAGAGAGAGAGAGAGAGAGAGAGAGAGAGAAAACACTCTTTCTTTTTCATCTCTCTCATCCTGTTTTCAGAAAACTGGAATGTCCATTCTATCTCAAACTAAATAAGACTTAAAATAAGAGTTTTCTTCTGTGTGTCTATTTACCCTTGTCTCATCTGTGTAGTCATATCTTATCCTTGGCTATGTGTGTGTGTGTGTGTGTGTGTGTGTGTGTGTGTGTGTGTGTGTGTGTGTGTGTGTGTGTGTGTGTGTGTGTGTGTGAGTGTGTGTGAGAGAGAGAGAGAGAGAGAGAGAGAGAGAGAGAGAGAGAGAGAGAGAGAGAGAGAGAGAGAGAGAGAGAGAGAGAGAGAGAGATTGTGTGTGTTTACTTCAATGGAAAGTTCCAAACAATGTTAGTTGCTTTGGACAGAAATGATGCATGGAGAAAGGCCTCATTCATATTATTGCTGATGGACGGCTGATGGTAAAATAGCATTCTGTAATACTGCTTTGATGGGCGTATTACTGCACAGTGAGGTGGGGTGAAGTATTGATCCATTGTATGGTTCAAGAAAAGGGGTTTTAAAAGTTAAAAGAGAGTTAAAAGAGTTAAAAAAGAGAGATAAAGAGATAGAGAAAGAGAAAATACTTATACCTATAACCTATACTTATACCTATACATACCTATGCAGTAGCAGAGAATGATTGACAGAAGGACGGCCACTCCCACGGCGCTGAGTGCAGTGCATTTCCAGGTGCAGTACTTGGGGGACTTCTTGAACTTGAAGGCCCCCCTGGAGAGGGTGTTCCTTGGCAACGGGCGTGCTGGGTGGGAGTAAACAGAGCCTGTTGCCATGGCATAGCCAGGGGCTGACGCTGCAAAGAGCGAGTTGGTGCCAGTGCCAGTCTTAAACAGGAAGTGCCTGTTAAGGGAGAGGAAGTGATGTCAGAGTTACAACAAGAAATAAAAGCCATTCCTTATTACAGTGGAATTAAAAGTTTGAACTTCTGTGTTGCTTTTTTTCATTTTCCCAAATACTTTATGTGATTAATAAAATAAAATAAAAAAATAGATTGGTATCACCAATATACACCAAATCAATAATTTATCAATCATAAAAATAATAATTTAATATTTATGCTCAATAAGCCCTTACAAGTCAATGATGGCCTCCAAAAGCTTTTTGGTCAAATTCAACACCACGGGTGGTACAATATCAAATTCATTGCAATTTCCATAACATCATATTGAAGTACAGCTTAAACTGGACAGCGGCTTCTTGCTGCCTTAAAACGAGTGACTTGTTGTAGTAGGTAAAAGAAGTCCATTCATTCGATGATTGGGACACTACAAGAATGGCGGACATTGAAGGCAGCATTTTCGAGAGCAGTGGAGACTACTATGTCCACGCCTAAATAAAATATTATTATTTATAGACTACATGTACATGCCTCTGTCACTGTCCACGCGCATACTGTAGCCTACTGTAATGTGAAAGCTTTTTGAGCGCCTGTCCATGAGCGAGACTTAATTGTGGATTGATTGCCTTTCCATGTGCCTCCACTAGTGGACTTTCATTAGATTAATTTCACTCTCTTGAAGATGGATGGCAGAGGTCAGGTGGTGACTCAAACAGCCTTGTTCAGATTAAGAACGTAGAGCAGGGCTCTAGGAAGCCCAGAGAGGATGCTGGGAAGGGTTCAGAGCGAGGCTATGATGACCACGGGGAATGTGTGAAATATACATCCAATTACACTCGTCATGACATTTAATCCTGTGCTGGAACAAGGGCCAGAGCGCTATATGATTAACTCGCTACCGATAACATTATAGAGAGGCTTTAGCACACTGAGCTCATTTGACAATCTTCTTGTCGACGCTCTGGCATTCAGATCCCATTGGCTGTTAGGTCTGAGCTAAAGGGTCGACTTAGGTCCAGCAGTCCAATTTTCATTCTTCTATTCACATGCTGACACTTTCTTTTCACACCTCTTGCTTGCTTGCTATGGCTATTGAGTCTGAGTCACTTCACCCCATCACATCTATTTGCCGTATTGGTACCTTTGAATTCATTCAACTCATATAACTTTAAGTTGGATTCAAAACCGAAATACACATAAATAATTCAGACCCATATGGTTCATGAGATACATTTAAAGTTTGAGCAGTGATTGGTATGTTGAATTATAAATTTAAATTCTAAGTAGTAATTCACATATTAAAATTAAAGTTAAATAAAAAAGGGTATCAGACTGGGACATGTCTTAAGTGGGCATTGAGAATTTGAACAGGGTGACGTTCTAAGAGAGTGGTGCTCTCTTTTGGCAGGTTTTTCTCTGAAGGAAAGTCAAGTTTAGAGTGTGAGTCAGGCGAAGACACAGTAATCATGGGATAAACGTGGGCAATGCCTCTTTCATCTACTTTAATTGTAATGGGATTATTATTATTTGAAGTCCACAATTGTGATTGTCAAACTGCAAGGCACGAGAATAATGGGCACTTTCAGTCCCTCTCGTGTCATCAGACGAACAAACCATTGCCAAATTTAGAATGCAAATCACGACTAAATCCATCGCTTTCACAGAAAAAGAAAGGAATACATCACACAAAGGGGATATTCTGCATTCCCCAGGTGGATTTTTTTTTTTCTCTTCTGTTTTTTTTTTCCCCTCTTATTGTAAGAAGGGACAACTGCAATTGCTATCGTCGACACATATTTTTTCCAAATAAGAATTAGAATTAAAAAAGGAGAGAAACAAAAGTGTCTGCTCATCCACGTTGAAACTAATTAAGCATGAGACGTTGAAATTGCCCATACTATCACATTAGCGTGAATTTACTAATTCAGCATGAAATCGTCATCGAAGGCACGGCGTGCTTTCTCAGACGGCCCACTTTGAGCCCGAGGAGTGCTGGCGAGCCAGCCAGGGTCGCGTTCAGGTGGGCTCGGGCGGGCTACTTTCAATCGAGTCCACCATTGTCGGGGCCCACTGTAGCGCGGACACCACACTGCAAGGGGGAGGATTAGTCGCGCTCTGGCACTCCCGGACTGGCTCGTGTTTAAGCCCCCTTTTCGCTTTCTAGATTAACAAATATGGGCGACGGGGCTGCCATTTTGAGGCCAAACAGCCCATAATTGATTAGAGAAAGTGTGACGTTGGGCTGGGGAATGACTAAGCGAAGGTAATCCGCGGCGGCGCTTTTCAAGTGTATGAAAGCGTTCGCAGGGACACGGAGCACGGAGAGCCGAGACGCGCGGCTGAAAAGATTTCTGTCCTCAAGGAGTTTTTGGCAGACTGGAAATGTTGTAACCCCCCCAGCCCCACCCCCCCTCTCTCCGCGTCCCCACCCCCTTTCCCAAAAGTGTCACTTCCATTGTCATTGGCTTGACATTCGCAACAGTCGCTTAGCGAGGAGAGGGAAACTACAGGCCAGACTGAGAGAAAGGAAGCATTTATTTTAAGAAAAGAGCAAAAAGAATGGAAGCGGAGAAGGGGTGAGGGGCAAGAGAGAGGAAGGAGGAAGGGGGTGGGGGCTCGATTTGTGTGAAGTGACAAGCGAGAGCTACCTTAAATGCATGTCAAACCAATGCTGAATGGAGCGCTACTTTAGGCCATGGAGATGTTGTGGACACAGCCGTGAAAGAGGGCAGTGTTAATCTGTTTGCTGAATGTAAATCTCCTCCGTCAAAAAAGGTTCAGTCTGGTACAGCATGACGCACACACACACACACACACACACACACACACACACACACACACACACACACACACACAAAA
>JAODXP020000010.1:7686489-7691489 GCA_027497455.2 Sardinella longiceps | reverse complement strand
TTCATGCATACCATCTCAATGGTAAAAACAAAAGCAATGGCTGAACATTCTATTGTGTCTTCACACTACTTCCGCTACATTAGAATCAAATCAAACAGCCATATGGAGTGTTACAATGGAAACTTTGCAGAAACAGCTTTGACATTAATTATCCATCTCGAAGTGTTTTATAACTAACTTATACAAAGACTGCCTGGAGCAGTATATGAAAAAAGAAACACAGTTCAGCAGGGAAGATACAAATGGCTCTGTCTTAAGAAAGCAGGTCTGCTATACAGGTGTGAAAACATGTATAGAGTATTGACTTGTACATACTGTATGTACACGCAGGGTGGAAGCATAGAAGTAATTCACCATTGACAAAAGCCATTAAAATGCTAATATCTTAAGCCAGCTATTTTTTTTTGTGGTTACAGACAATGGAAAATAAAAGATGAATAAAAAGGATAGAGAAAACTTACACACACACACACACACACACACACACACACACACACACACACACACACACACGCACGCACACACACACACCAACCTGCTCTCCAGGGCCACATTGCTGCCCAGCACCCAGTTCTCCTGCAGCTGTACGCATTCTGAGGCACTCTGCAGTTCTGTCGTTTGATTGGCCAGGGCGTGGTTGAGCGAGGTGATTGACGGCGTCTGCTTGTGCTGGTGAGAGGCGGCCGGTAGAGGGGGCGGGCTCTGTTGACTGGACAGCGGCTCTGTCAGAGAAAGATGAAAGCAAAGAGACTTTTGAGGATAAAATGGACGGAGTGGGGAAAAAAAAAAAAAAAAAAACATCACATCAAAGACTCAACAGACCATAGATGCCTCTGGAACTGATTCAGATTCCAAGTAGGAAACAAAGTTTCCCAGTGGGAAAGGTGACCCTCAATGGCTAGAGATGACACATACACATGCCCTTGCATGCTGTCACACTGCCAGGAGATGTCACGGTCACTAGTGAACGAACTGCTGCCTACGGACAGAGGGGTGAAAAAGATCCGAGATACAGAGGCCTTTTGACAGGCACGCCAATCAGCAAACCACAACCTAGTGATTTTAAAGACTTCTGCACAGCTTGTGATAACCACCCTCCATTGGCTGCCTATTATGAAGAGTCACCACGACATGCATTGTCACTTCTGTGACTGACAGCGCAGACAGTCAATTAAGAGTTGAACAGATGGATTGCAGTGGGGATAGATAGCTAAAAATGTGAAACTTCCAGAATAATATATATCAAATATAACAACCCGCTAAATGATAGCAGGGGGAAAAAAATGTAATAATTGATGTTATTTACCAATGGTAAGACAGGTGCTAATGCATGGCATTTTGAAGCCGTACAAAAGGGTTTGTCTAATTTTGTTTGTAATAGGGATAATAATTGGTTAATTTTCCTCACTCAGAAAGAACTGGATGCTCTATTTCTTTCTGAGTGAGGCAACAACAGAGACGTGTCTGGTTCCTCACGCTGTGCAACAGACGTACTGTACAGTGTGTATAATAAACATCTTTATGTATCCATATACTAAACCTGATGCAAACAGAGCAGTATCTGAGACAATACAGTCAGACTTCTGTTTGGAAACAATAAACTCTTCAGTCAACTCTTTATTTTTGCCCCCGTTAGTGAGATAGATAGCAGCAATATTCCTCACTCCTGACAACGCTGACTGAATGGCCTGGTTGACACAGCGGCTCATCGGCGAGCTTGATTTGATTTCGCTCTTCAGTCACTATTGTTCCCAGGCAATTTCCACTTTGTTTCCTTTGCCTGACATAGGAATCCAATCAGAAACAGATATTTAACACTTTTGCTATGGAGGCTGTCTTAAAAAGGCTTTGTTGTTGTTGTTGTTGTTGTTGTTGTTGTTGTTGTTGATGATGTATTTAAATTATGGAGCGCTTCAAACATTATTGGAATTAGTGACTAGTTGCAAGCTCTGTCGAATAGCATATAGATCCACTTTTGATTTGTGTCCATTGATTCTGTCACAGGAGATAACGGGCAAGTAGCCAGACCAACCAGAGTTAATTGGTCATGTAAGACTGGCTAAACTACTATAGACGTGTGTGTGTGTGTGTGCGAGTGAGTGTATGAGAAAGAGTGAGAGATTCTATACATGTATATATATATATATATATGGGCAATTCCAGCGTTATGGACGTGACATTTTCATGCATTATTGATGAACAAAATGCCAGATAACCTCTGCAAACCTAGCAGTATTTCATAATTTTGTTCATATTCTTATGCAAACTCCATGGCTGAATATAGGCAAACACAAAAAATGTATATCATGATTTACATTATAAGAATATGAGCCGTTCAATTTGCGTTATGGATGTGACGAAAAACGGACAAACTTTTGAGAGAGCGTAGTTTTTGCTGTGAAGTGTGTGAAATTTTTAGAGAAATGTAAATATTACTGCATTCATACCAATCAGGACACCTAAGTAAAGACAGAGAAAGACTTAATTTCAAATGTAAATGTAAAAAAAGTTGGTTTTCATTGGAAGAAATGGCGTTATGGATGTGACGTTATGGACGTGACATCTGGAAAAACCCTCCAAAACGATACAAAACAATTGTGAGCGGTGGATTTTAACCTGTAACGACAGAAATAGTAATACAACAATAAAAAATAACTGATAGCATTGCAGCTTTGTGTGTGTTATCACCCACTTATGCCCATTATAAGCCCCTCCATAGACTTACATTATAGCTGAATCAGGGTAAAAATTTTAACAAACAGATATCCTTTCGAAACTTGCTCAGTTGAATATTTACATTGAGACGATACTTTTTTGTATTGGAAGTTTTCTGAAAGAATTTGTATGTCCATGTAGGAGAGACTTAAATTTTTAAGGTGAGGTTTACTTTTTCGTGGAATTGCCCATATATATATATATATATGATGCATTGCATGGGCTTACTATACATGAGTTTAGTGTAAACTTGTGCTTCTCTGCAGTTCTTCTTTTCATAGGTTTCTGTCTCCTGTTTGGGTATGTGTGTGTGTATTACTAAAAGGACACACACACGCGCGCACACACAAACAGACATACACACACACACACATACACACTAGTACACACGCGTGTGTGTCAAGCCCTGGGAGCTGGCACTCACTAGATGAGGGTCATATTTTTTTGGAGGGGGAGAGCAGCTGTTGCATGATGAATGCTTAACCACGGCTCTCATTCGATTTCAGCCCCAGAACCCTCTCCAACAGCTAATGACTGGAACGGCCATTACTGACGCACTGAGACAGGGAGAGAGAGAGAGAGAGAGAGAGAGAGAGAGAGAGAGAGAGAGAGAGAGAGAGAGAGAGAGAGAGAGAGAGAGAGAGAGAGACACTCTTTCTTTTTCATGTCTCATCCCTTTTTCAGAAAACTGTAATGTCCACTCTGTCTCAAACCAAATAAGACTTGAGCGGTGTCTCCTCAGTTTTCTTCTGTGTGGCTATTTACCCTTGTCTCAT
This sequence comes from Sardinella longiceps, assembly GCA_027497455.2. Lineage (NCBI taxonomy): Eukaryota > Metazoa > Chordata > Actinopteri > Clupeiformes > Clupeidae > Sardinella > Sardinella longiceps. Next base: position 7,687,998 of record JAODXP020000010.1, on the reverse strand, counting down.
CTGTGTAGTCATCTTATCCTTGAATGTGTGTGTGTGTGTGTGTGTGTGTGTGTGTGTGTGTGTGTGTGTGTGTGTGTGTGTGTGTGTGTGTGTGATGTCTGCTGCTACTCAGAGTGGGGCTGTCCCTAGACAGTCTGGGATGAGCTTCTCTGCAGTCGGGAGACTTAAGGCCACTTTTTGCAGAGGTGGACTTTTTTCTTTGAAGTGACCTTTGAAGTATTTAAAGAGATTCTCTCCCTGCTCCCCTTACCCTGGACAAACACACACACACACACACACACACACACACACACACACACACACACACACACACACACACACACACACACACACACACACACACACATACACACACAGACATACACACACACGTATACGCACACACACACACACTCACACACACGTATACCACACACACATACACACACAGCACACACACACACACACACACACACACACACACACACACACACACTTACATGCCCACATACACAATAGATAAACTGCTTTGGGCATTACTCTGGCCTTCATATGGCAGACATGTTCTCTCCAGCATTACGGCTAAAATGAGTACCATAACACAGGAGTTTCCGCTCACCCAGTAGATCCTACAAGTGCATGCCCACAAATACACACATACACACACACACACACACACACACACACACACACACACACACACACACACACACACACAGACAAATGCACATACACACAAGCGCACACTCAAAAACACTCTCTCTCTCTCTCACACACACACACACACACACACTCAAACACATGGACAGGACCACGCACCTACACTATAAAACACACACACACGGACACACAAAACAAGAGAGAGGGCACCTGTGTCGGGCCCCTGTCAGGCTCAGTACATACACACCGCGTCTGCGACTAACATCAGGACAGATGTACAATAATAAAGCAATCATTTCTGACATGCTGTCTGCCCACTGACAGGCCTGCATCTTCCTCTGTCAGAGGGCACAGGAGCTAACTGTAGGGCAGAGAGTGGCAGACTCCCGGGCCAGGCCCGGCCCGTGTCAGAGCCAGAACTCAGCCAACTCCGTCCCAGACACCGCCGCTGTCTGGAATGTTCTCTGTCTCAGTCCAGTGAGCACATGACAGGCGTCTGAGGGACGGGCGCTGCCTCTCAAGAAAGCGCATCTTTCTTTTTTCGTTCCCCATCTTTCTCTCCAGCTCTTGCTGCTGTATCTCCTTCTTTTAATCTCTCAACATGCCTCTCTCTCTCTCCGTCTTGCTCTCTCCCATTCTTTTTCTGTCTTGTCTTCTTCTTGCCCCCCTCTCCCTCTCTCACTCTCTCTATACCCATCTGGATATATACATCTCCCTGCTTTCACCTATAGCAGATGTCCATGACACTGTGTCCTTCTCACTGTTTTTCTAAACCTAACATGTACAGGATGCTGCAGATATCTGTGCATTTTTTATTTTTTACAACTTACTTTTTTTCTTTCAAGTCAGACATTTTATGCATTAAACATA
>JAODXP020000010.1:7671489-7683989 GCA_027497455.2 Sardinella longiceps | reverse complement strand
GCCAACAAATTCAATTCTGCAAATCCCAGGCTGGATGCAGAGCAAGCGAACGCACAGAGCAGCGACTCACAAAATATTGTGTTAGTACAACACAATGATTCCATTCAGCAACCACAACTCAAACAGACCTGTGGACTTATGGCTCCTCAGAAAAAAAGACAACCAAAGCAAACATTTGCCTCAATCAATTAGATGGAATTAAGTCAGTCAAGACAGCAATATCCTGCCATATGTCATGGTAGATTATGACACGAATACACATTAATTTATAAAATTCAGATAATAGGCCTAATGAAAAATAAAATATTAATGAAAAGTAAAATGTTAATTCAAAGTAAGCAAAATAAATTTCTGTAAAAATTTCCAAAATAAAGCAGATGAACACTAAAAAGAAAAAGACAAGAAGAAAGTTAATGAAATATAATTTAATTAATTGTGTGGTGTGGATCACATTGGCACACAGATCCAGTCTGTGACTGAGAAACAGCTTTATCAAATGCGCTCGCTCCAGAGGCTGTCACTATCAGGACAGGCATGCCAAAGACTTTTCACATCTTCAAAAATGATTTGATGTGGGGACTTCAATCATTAGTTAGCTTTATAGTGGAAATATCATCCTTCTCTCTCCATCTTTGTTCAAAATAAAAGCCTCTTCTCCAAAGGAGACGATATCTCTCTAGTGTTGATAGCGTTATCATTCACTAAATCGTCCTTTCAAAGAACACAGAATTCTGAAACTAGTTGTTTCTTAGAGGACACACTCACATCTACATCCTTATACAGAAATGTTTTTTTAGCGAATGGTGAGGGTCAAGGTCAGTGCTAAAACGGTCCCTCTCTTGTTCCTGTTTGCCCTCACGTCCCCTGCCCTGTGCTTACCCTTAGAGATACGATCCAAACACTTGTCTCTTTTTATTTCCTCCTCTTAGAAACTTGATCAGCGCTGATGACTCCCTAACCAAATTGCTCAATGTCAAGTTGTCAAACTCCAAACAGTTGAAATGCTTTGGAGTGCAAGCGGTATGATTAATATTGCATGGCTATGATCAGACGGCCGTCTCACTTTGCTATTTAAACTGACACCACGGTCTGTCCATCAATCTCACGACCAGGGGACCTGCTGTCATCACTGTTGTGATGCACCTTTCCACACTAGATCAAGACGCAGGATGCCAGCACTTAAAAAGGTCTGGAGTGCTTCCAATCTTAGCGCTGTTTAGGGTTGTGCGATATCGTTATCGTATATCATAAAAAAAAATTCCCATATCGGGAAATACGATAGTCAGAAAATGTTTTGTTAGCATTTATATTTCCACCGAATAGACTACACAAACAACTCTGTCAGGTGAATATTTATTGTCAACAATTAATTTACAATTCATTACCTTTACAAAATTTTCAAGAAGTGTCTCTCTAAACCTTGAAAACGCAAATTTAAAACCCAAGCATTTTCAGGCACCTGTATGAACCCTGTGTTAAACTGTAGACCTAATATACTTTTTTATCGTCAGTTATCGATATCATGATAAAAAAACAGAAAATATTGTGATATATTTTTAAGTCCATATCGCCCAACCCTAGCGCTGTTACACAAACAGTTACACTTGATGAGTGCTGGTGATGGGAAGAAGACTAAGAGAATTTGATACAATGTAGACTGAATAGTGAACCTGTATTTAGCTGAATGGATGGGCCTACATGTAACCCTAGTGCTACACTGGATGTGTTAAGTCAATTTCCGTCAAAAAATACTGTACATTGAAATGAATGGTGAACAGAATTTAGAATGTTAGCTGTGCTGCCGTGTCTGGTGTAGCCAGTTCCATTGTTTATAAGTAAGGGATAACGGCCAACGAGGTGTCCAGTTATTCATCTATAATTGTCGAGGTGGAATCTAGAACTTCGGCGACGCGCGCAGCGCGGAGACGGAGTTATTCCGGCAAGACAATTATAAATGAATAACTGGACACCTCGGAGGTCGTTATCCCGCTTATCTATCTATCTCTCGTATATTTGAAGAAGCGTATAAAACGTAAAATAAATATGCAACTCAAATTTAAACGAAGCTAACCTGTTCGGTTTGGGTACTACTTTCAGTTGAAAGTAGATCTACAAGGTTGCTTATTGTTGTTATAGTTACCATTCTGAAAGGCATTCATATGGAACGGTGATCAGTTATTAGATGAATTAGTTTTTGGAACTACTTCCAAAGTAGCCAGTTATCTGGAATTAATGGCCACCTAGCAGCCAATCAGAGAAGAGAATGGCGTTCTGAAGGGAGACAATAGAAGCTAATTGTTACAGCAGAAATGTCTTTGACTTAACGCATCCAGTGTAGCCTCCTTGTAAATGAAACAAAACTGAATGGGGTCATAGAAATTAAAACCGACAATGAGCTTATAGCACCATTTAGTTAGCATAACTGTTGGTTTATAGATCTACAGCATGTTGCATCAAATCCAACATGGCTATGGTTGGACATGCTAAGTCATTCAAATCAACTCATCATGTTTACATGTAATTGAGTGCTAGTACATGCTAGTATGCATAGTATGCTAGTATGGTTGCATCAACTCAACTCACTGTGTGGAATATATTGGAAAAATATGAGAGCAGTATCCTAATATTGTCTAAAGGGTTTTTATGAATTTTAAAAGATGAAGAGGGAAAGAAGCAGAGCTGTATTTAGTGAACCCAGGGGAATGAATGTATGCAAATATAGTAAACGACACAGGCAAAAATAAGGACATGTAATGACACACATAAGAAAAACACACTTAATAACAACATAAGAAAAAAATCATTACAGTGAGTACAGTGACATGTAACAATCACCAGAATACACGGATATATAAATAAAAATGGAATTAATACAGGAAATAGAATGAAAAAAAGGAATAAATTGAAAGGTCTGCATACACTGAAATAAGGTCATGACATCAAAACAAATCAAAGAGCTGTTTTCAATATGCATGTAAAGCATGTATGCATGTAAAAGCAAGAACACGGTCATGTGTTCCATGAGACCATCCCTAAGTCTAGTCCTTCAAAGAACACTGTGGGTGCCCTATATTCAGTTCAGACTGATGAGCCTCAACACAGACCGTAGTCTGGATTTAGACACACCATAACAACACTTCTGTGGGCCAGAAAATTAAATACAGCTATGGACAGTATTATTTCCTCTATGTGTCATTCAAGGTCACCGCTTGTATAATTCCAATAGATGGTTTAAGAAGTTTACACTGCCTTAAGATGTTTACTTGCTAAATATTTCTTTTGTGTGTGTGTGTGTGTGTGTGTGTGTGTGTGTGTGTGTGTGTGTGTGTAATGACAGATATGTGTTTGTATGAAAGTAAAACATCCAGCACAGCAAGGTCAGGATTTGAAAGGCCCATTTAATTGAACAACATGTACATTACTAGATGCGCCAATACTTCTCATAGCTAAAATTCTCTCCGAAATCTTCACGGTGGTTTTAGTGAGTCTAACAGTACACCTTGATATTTCATTCTAGATAGAAAGAATGAATGAAAAAAAGAAAGAGAGAGAGAAGGAAAGAAAGATTACTATCTCTCCTACTCTCCAAATAAATGCATAAATGGTTTTGCTGAAATCCCCACAATCACCACATTTCAAACTGCTGAGTTTTAACATAATGAGTTTAACATAATTACATCTTGTGAATCCACTCTCTGGATTTTTTTGCCAATTTCTCGCTCGTCACACTGGCATAAAAAAAAAAAAAAAACAACACTCAGAGATTTGATCATTACTGCCCTTCTAAAAAAAAAGAAAAAGAAAAAAAAAAGAAAACTAATTTGTGTTGCATTTGACACAGCCTCGACTTTCGATGTGCTTGTCTGCTGCCCTGCCTGACTGGTAACAGTTCTGTAGCCTACTGCTCTTGACAGGGCTGTTTCAAGGTACTTAGGGGGCCCCAAGCCAACAGGGCATGGGGGCCCTTCACCTCCCATAAACACCTACATAAACCCCATTTTTATAATCTTCAAGCAACTTTCATTAATATAATTATTTGTGTTGAACTTGCAATTGTCTAACTTCATATTCATATCATATTTTATTGAAAAACCAAACCAACTAAACTACTAAAATGATTAAACAGTCATGCTTGGGGGCCCCCTTTCAGCCTAGGGCCCCAGGCAATTGCCTGATTTGCCTGTCCTGTTGCGACGGCCCTGGCTGTTGACTATAAATGTCCCTCCAGGCCCAGACAGCTCTCGTTCACATGTTAGGCTAGTTATTATGGGATGTGAGAAGAGGCCTTCTTTGCGCCCGGCGACTGAGCGGTCACAGGTAGCGCTGCTGTAATTGTGTTGCCTACTCCACTCCCTCATTACCACCCTGTTATCAGGAGCAGGGACGAGAGATGGCAACAAGGCACGTTCCATTGTGTGTGTGCTCCTGTGTGTGTGTGTGTGTGTGTGTGTGTGTGTGTGTGTGTGTGTGTGTGTGTGTGTGTGTGTGTGTGTGTGTGTGTGTGTGTGTGTGTGTGTGTGATATGAATTGAGTTTTCCCTCTGCCGCTGGATATAAAAAAGATGCAGCAAACAATACAATCAGGGTGCCTCAAAAAAAAAAAAAGAAAAAAAAAAAAGATAGGAGAAAAACAACTGCTTCAACACTGGTTGTTTATTGAGTATGTGTGAATAGCTTCATAATCTGCAAGGGTTTGTGTGTGTGTGTGTGTGTGTGTGTGTGTGTGTGTGTGTGTGTGTGTGTGTGTGTGTGTGTGTGTGTGGCGGGGGGAGAGGGGTGGAGGGGGGTTGTATTATTTATCACGACCTACATTTGAAATGCACCAATTAAAACAGAAACCCTCAACAACATCTCTAAAAAACAATTGTATTTTTAAAGGTGCACTTCTATCTCAGAAATTTAAATTACATACACTGTCCATATTGCCACTACTCCTTGTCCCTCACAAAATATTTTCTAAAAGCTAATCCTACAATTCAAAATTGTAGGAAAATACCCTTAAAATAACCCTATTTAATAATATTTGAAATTTAAGTTTAAAAACAATGCAACAAAATAATGAGCTGTTCAATGCAATGGAAGAATAAACACATTTTCATGGGATATAAAAAGCATACTGTACTTGTTGAGCATGTACAGTAATAATACCTCATGTAAAGTAAGACAGTCCACTATTAAAGCCATATTACTGTAGAGCAAGGCAGTCCTATGTGCTGTAATAATCATGCCATAGACTGAGGCAGTCCTATAATAATGTCACATAATTGTAGTGATTTTTTTTTATTATTATTATTATTTATTTATTTATTTTTTTAAATAAAGATGTCTGTAAGATGCTGTATGATGAAATTCAGAATTCAGAATCTATTTTTAATAAGCTGGCTAAGCATGGAAAAGTCTGAAGCAGATAAAAACAGAATACTGGCTTACTGAATCAAAAAAATGTCACATCTTGAAACCCAGATAGGCTTTGCTACACAACTCAAAAGTTTGTTTCCGGAACATGAATCATGATATTTTTGAGGTTAGAAATCATAACACATTGCAAGATACTCAATGTGTTATGATACAAGATGCAAGATACATTGCAAGATCTGCTAAAATAAATAAATAAATAAACAAACGATATCTAGAGCTGCTTACTATCTCCATCCACAGCTACTCTATTGTGATATAGCCTTGAAACCTTTATATTGTCATCCTGTACATCACTTGATTCTGTAATCTTTAAGCCATTGCAAAAAATAGAAGCAGGGAACAGAGACGTTCACTGTCTTTGAGCTGATAATAACAGTGGGGGTGTGGTGTTCAAATGATGACAAGTAACGCTCTGTCTCTATAGACCCCTCCTAATAACATTACAGAAAATTGTTCCATTTCTTATTGGAGGGCAGCTTTCAACGAGCCTCCATTGAATTTTTATTGGGTTTAGACGTCTCCGTGGCTTTTGTAAAATAATGTGTATTCATGCCACATTTAGAGTGAGGCAGTCCTATGTAACAATAGCAAGGCAGTCCTATACTGTATGTAATAATGACAAGTAGATTGAGGCAGCCCTATGCAATAATAGCAAGGCAAACGTATGTAATAATGACATATAGACTGAGGCAGTCCTATGTAATAATAACAAGGCAGTCCTATGTAACAATGCTACATTAGGGGCAGTCCTATGTAATAATGCCAAGGGAGTTTTATGTAATAATGCCACATGTTGAGTGAGGAAGTCCAATATGTCACTAGAAAAGCGCTCAGAGAGCGCAGACCTCCGCCAAGGCAATGTGGTCACAGACACAATATAAATTACAGAGCAATTTCTGGATCACCGATCGCCACCAAAATCAAATCAGTTCTTGCATGTCCCAATATACACATTGTCCGAAAATTTCATCCAAATCCGTTATCCTGCTGACAAACAGAAAAACGGACAAACAGACAGACAAACCAACGAGACCGAAAACATAACCTCCTTGGCAGAGGTAATAATGCCACATGTTGAGTGAGACAGTCCAATATGTAATAATGACATGTAGAGTAATGCTACATGAGGTCCAGTCCTATGGAGTTTTATGTAATAATGCCACATGTAGATTGAGGCAGACCAATCTACCAATAGCAAGGCAGTCCTTTATGTAATAATGCTGCATGTTGAGTGAGGCAGTCCTATGTACTGTAATAATGCCACATGTAGAGTGAGCCAATCCTATGTAATAATAACAAGGCTCATGTAATAATGTCACATGTAGAGCAAGACAGTCGTATAATAATGTCATGTACTGTATGTGATGTAGAGGAAGTGATTCCTCTGCAAAAGCCCAGTACAGAGAAGGGACAGTTGTTAGTGGTTGGTGAGTTCTTACTCACATAAAAGGAGGTTGATTGAGTCTGGGCATTGTTGTTAATGGAGCGTGTGTGTGGTAATTGATTCCCACTCAAGATAAACAAAGGTACACGGAGACGACTGGCATGCTTGAACAGACCATTACACACAGCACGTCGCCCCACACACACTCTCATTAACCCCTAACACAGGTAATAAAGCATGCTAATGGATTCCATTACAATAAATAGCCTGACTTACTATAGTATTTCAGATGTCCATGTGTGTATGCATGTATGTGTGTGTGTGTGTGTGTGTGTGTGTGTGTGTGTGTGTGTGTGTGCGTGTGTGAGTGGGGGGGGGGGGGTGGGTTTGTGTATCTGAGTGTACATATGCACGGGCAAATTACTGGCTCACTATAAGTTTAAGACATGACCGTTTCAGCCTCTGCACACACACACGCACACACACACACACACACACACAAATCACTCACCCATGAGTTAGCAAAGCCCTTTACAGAAGGATTAAACCTACATTTACACTCTCTCACACACAGACTCACACAAATACACAAAGACAGAAAGGCACACACACACACACACACACACACACACACACACACACACACACACACACACACACACACACACACACACACATACACAAGCTTGACGTCATTCGGCCTTTGACAAGAGAAATAAGCTTCATGACACAGGATTGTACATTGGTTTAAGCAAAACCATGAAATGCCAACTTCTGTTAAGGTTGATTAGAAACACTGTAGAAAATTATATAGGTCTAGCGAGGGAACTCTTAACACATTTTAGTAAATTATTATTGTTGTTGTTATTGGTATTAGTTTTTGTTATTGAAATATTAATGTTAATATTAATATTGATTCATTTATTTATTGTGTTGAGGAAGTGCATGTTTCACTAGTGCAGCTGAACAGCAGCAGCAGCAGATTTGGCCTACTGCCTGCCTGGGAGTAGAAAGGGAGGATTGGGGGGTTTAAGCAGCTGGAAGTGTGGGTGAGTGAGTCCCACTGCCGGCCACTGAGTCTTCAGATCTCTCCCTTGGGCTCCAGCGCACTTCTCCTCCTCCTCCTCCTCCTCCTCCTCCTCCGTTCCCTCACACACACTAGTACAGCGGACCTTGAGGAGCGGAGATTCAGCGGACCGCTCCGGCTGCTAAAAACTGCTCCCTTAGCGTGCCGCAGCCTAGCAGGGGTGAGGTGGTGATGCTAACCCCGCTTCACTCAGATGGGCACTTTGTGAGTCTGCCTCCCTCCCCACCGCCACCCCGCCCAGCAGTGCTGGCACTTAGGGAGAAGGCCAGCGTGCTTCTTCAGACCCTGCTCTGGTCGCACAGTGGGCAGCCCAAGGCTTCTCCGTTTGTCCCCACATCTCTCAAATCATCCAACTTGGCTACTTGGCTAGGAGGTGACACTGCAGTAGCTGCTTTCAAACCACAGGCTGTTTTCAATGGTCTGTCCTTAGGGGAAGGCCTAGCGGGCTGGCGACCTGGTAGAGGAGGCAGTGGCTGTTTAGTGCAAGACCACTGGCTGTGCCAACATGCCTCTTCCCTGGCAAGCATTGCTAGGTGACCCTGTATGCCCAGCCGGGTGCCCCAGTGGGTGATCTGGGGAGCGGCCGCGGGCTGTTACCCCTCCATGATCCCCTCCAGACAAACTGGATGTAGAGACACCCTGCGGCACATTCGTCCTCTCTCACCCAGCAGGCTCAACCTCAGGCTGGGAGACCCACTGTGTGTGTGTGTGTGTGTGTGTGTGTGTGTGTGTGTGTGTGTGTGTGTGTGTGTGTGTGTGTGTGTGTGTGTGTGTGTGTATGTGTTCTCTGTCTGTCGGTCTGTCTCTGTGGGTGTGTGTGTTTGTCTATGTCTCTGTATGCATCTGTGTGTGTGTGTGGTGTCCATCTGTCTGTCTCTGTTGGTAGGTGTGTTTGTCTATGTCTCTGTATGCATATCTCTCTCCCTCTCTCTCTGTGTGTGTGTGTGTGTGTGTGCTCTCTGTCTGTCTATCTCTGTGGGTGGCTATGTTTGTCTATGTCTCTGTATGCATCTGTGTGTATGCATGTGTGTGTGTGTGTGTGTGTGTGTGTGTGTGTGTGTGTGTGTGTGTGTGTGTGTGAGAGAGAGAGTGTGTGTGTGTGTGTGTGTATGAGCGAGTGGTGGTAAGACATCCATCTACCAGGAGCATGCAGTTAAAGAGCAGGGGGTCCCTCCTGCTGCCTCAAGGCCATGCAGAGGACCAGCGTGAGCCACACAGAGTCACACATAGTTAGTGGCTGAACGTGTGTCTTTGTCTCTCCTCCTCAAACTCAAATCTCACCATTTTTTTTTCCTTCTGTGTGGACATGTCTGCATGCAGGTTTTACATGATTACAAAATACTAGGGATGCAACGGTACAGTGTGCCCACGGTTCGGTATGTATCACGGTTTTGGGGCCACGGTGACGGTACGGTTTCGGTATTTTCCAACAAAAAAGGGTTTATAAAATTGTTATTTTAATGGCTATATTCCTTATCAACCATCAGCCTATCTATCAGTCTATCTGCAATTTTCATTTCTTTCATAAATTGCCTAGTAGTCGTAGATAGGCTACTAGAGGGGTAGACAGAATAAAATTACGGTAGGCCATCATTGTTAATATTCTTGAAATGCTATGAAATGTCCTAAACTAGTAAATATCCTCCAGTAGCCTAGGCCTATTTTATTGTTTGCTCACTGCTGGTAGCCAACAACAGAATGAGAGGCCTTTTATTCCTAGTACTTAACGGAAACGGTCTGCGTGGCAATGGATTGCGTGACATCCCAAACTTCAGAAATTAATTTCTGAGTCTACTATCAGTGTCTTTACAACACCGTGCTGCAAAGAAGCTTGCCTTTATGTTAATGTTACAATAGCTGAGCCTGGGGATGAGAGGTACAGAGGACGTTTTTTTCTGTAAAACGTTTAGCCTGTCACTTGTTGCATCCAAGCCCAGTCTCACTGTGCTCGACATTTGATCTGACTCATCGCAAGATAAACTTAGCATTACAGCCCCTAGACATCCTTGCGTAATATTTTATATTAGGCAAGGTAAGCTATATTTGCGGTAGCCTAGGCGAATTTGGGCGAGTGGTAAGCGCTATTTTCTGACAACCGGTTTAGTAGCATGTGTTGTAGGCTATTAGACGCATTTTACGTTATTAAGTGCTTTGTTTGTGTAAACGGTCATCAGTTTGCACAAAATCTACCACAGCAGCAATTCTTCTGGCTTAATATTACCAACTTTCCGAGTGGAGCTTTTAGCTCATCTCTCTCTCCCCGTCTAACGTGCAGTGAGTGAAAAGTTTCACACATTTGACAGGTGGAGCTAATTAGCATAAAACCACGCTGATTGGTTTAGGGTTCTACAGCTCTGTATGTAGAGCTCGTGAATGCTGGCTGCATAAGCAAATTTCAGGGAGCTTCAATAGATTCACATTTTATTAATAAACCGAAATATTGCGGTTTACGAAAGTTTATTGAACCGTAGAGGGCGTATCGTTCGGTAACCGTAAAATTCAATAACCGTTGCATCCCTACAAAATACCAGTCAGATTTTTATGAAACTTGACAGAAATGTCTTGGCCCCGGAGAAATACAGGTATATGAAAGTGGCAAGTCAAGAGGCAACTGTGAAATATTTAGTATCACTTTTTGCTAATATTGTGAGATATGGGGTTTGACTTAGGAGAGGTCTACTGGCCGCAGGTGCCGTTCTAGTTGTTGTTGTGATAATTTCATGATATCAAGTTCTGAATTTTGATCATAGAAAATATTTTTTCATTAGTAATACTATTTCAATAATAACAGAACGGTACGGAGGGGATTTTTGTCACCTCCACGAAAAATGTTATGTTTTCACCGGCAGTTGTCTGCTTGTTTTTGTGCAAAATACATCAAAAAGATTATTTCAGACAACATGGCTATTAGGATAAGCTACATATGATTCCATTTGGAATTTACATGACATCAGGGACCCTATGAACTTGCCAGAGGTTTGCGCCCTCCAAACGCTTCTCTCTAGAGTATTAGCAGGCAGGACATGGCAAACCTCTTTTCTATCACACAAGTGTTGATGTGAAACCAAAGCCTAGCCTCTGTGCTGAGCAAAATATGATGCCCTGCAGCCTTGTAGAAAATCTGAAGTTCTTCAGGACAGTAAGCTCAAAGTTTTGTGAGCACACAAACAAATGCAGACACATACACACATACACACACACACACACACACACACACACACACACACACACACACACACACACACACACGCAGACAGAGATGGACGGACCCAATTACAGTGCACTCTTCATGGCTACCCAGGGCAGGGGTTGAAAAGTGGGTTGCATCAGGATGTCTCTCATGGTGGAAGTTACCCCACCCATGTGGCCCTGTTTTCAGTGTATCCCGTGGCAACACATCATCTCCTAGGTGCTCCATTCTGACAGGAAGTCAGCAAGGCTGACACCAGCTGCCAGACAAAATCCACCTGACATTTTGTTTCATTTTGTAAGACTTGGATTTAATCTTGTCAAACTCAGACAAGATAACCACCTAGAGCTTGTTCAGAGATTAAAAAAAATCACCCGCCCACCAAACACACACACACACACACACACACACACACACACACACACACACATACAGACAGTCAAAATTGATCTTTCTTCAGTCTCCCAACAGTCTTTCTCCACCGTCTCAAACTCAACTGAATTTCTTTATCCGACAGAACTTGTGAAGGTCAGTGGGAAACGTGTAATTATGTTCAAACAAAGAAAAAAGGTTTATGCCAGTGTGTCCGTCATCTTGTCATTATCAAACTCTCCAGAAGTCTGTCTTACTCATGCAAAAAAAAAGGGTACTTCCAGACGTCCTGCATTTCCCCAGAGAGCAGCTAGCGCTTCAGTGTAAGCACAGATTGCAACACATTTGGACCGGACTATCCTCAGGTCCGGCCCAATATCGGCCATCTTCTAGGAGGAAGACAAGAAGGTGTTTCCCTGTCAGGTGTATATCCTGATAAGGTCATAAACCCTCAGAGGGATTTCCTTCTGCTTTTTTTTCATCAGGGTAATGCACTGAAAAAACAGCTTTAGTCAAATGTGCCGGGGATCAAGCAATTTAAATGCTAAGTCTCACTCGGGAGATTTGCGCTGTGGTTAAACATCGACATTTAAGCAAATCCAGGCTGTCGTGTACTGGCAGGACCACGAGATTGAATGACCCACACAACATCTGGGTCTATTGTATCAGCTCTGGGCAGGCAGTCTCACAGCGAGTAATTTATCTAGCGAGAGCGAGAGAGAGAGAGTGAGAGAGAGAGAGAGAGAGAGAGAGAGAGAGAGAGAGAGAGAGAGAGAGAGAGAGAGAGGGAGAACCATTGAGTCTTTAAGATATCGTAAGTCTACTTTATTAGTCTGGGCACCTGGCTTCAGGGAGCCTTATGTTTCTCTTTTTAAATCATCTTGTGGAGGTCCAACAAACCTGTCTTTCAGGATTATGTCTTAGCTACTGCTGACAGGTTCCCAGGCATAAATAGCATTGGCTGGGTATGCTTTCTGTTTGCCATGTAGGACATTACACCAGGGCGCCGCCGTGTATGATATTCTTGTCAACTCTCCAAGAATCAGATAG
>JAODXP020000010.1:7666489-7668989 GCA_027497455.2 Sardinella longiceps | reverse complement strand
CCTATCAACCAAAGCCCACTGCATTCTGATGGAATTTAGAAGCCACTGAATTATTCCGAGTGCAGATCAGGAGCCATTAAGGCTGCATTGCTTTGACAACAGATATCAAAGACTTCCTCCGGAGTCTCCTCTGCCTTGTAGTAGTGTTTGTTATGGGCTGCACATATTGCTGCTGGCTAGGCTAGCGGAGTGAGCTAGCGTGTGGTCTTAATGGAAATGATTCAAACTGTGCTTCTTCCACGTTCCGCGTGTGCTCCGTGAAGCCATTTTTGTAGCAGATTGAATGACGATGAACTATACTTGTATATTACACTGGACTCGCACTGGTCTTACAAAACCCCACGGACTTTGATGTTCCCCGTAGAAATGAATTAATGATTGGGTATGGGGGATAGGAAGACACTTTGATCACTCTGTGTCTGATGATGTGATGAAGGCTTGGCAATATTTGCTGGGCCAGTACCATATACACACATTGCACGTCTTCAAGAATCTCTTTTTAATTATCATCCATATATATGGAACAGGAATCAATAGAGTCGGAAATACAACTTGGTTAACACCTACCATAAATATTGGAGGTTTAACCTATTGGGTCACGGTATAACAAACAAGGCATCCTCTCACTCCCTCTCTTCTTCGCCCCCCCGTCTCCATCTCTCTCTCTCTCTCTCTCTCTCTCTCTCTCTCTCTCTCTCTCTCTCTCTCTCTCTCTCTCTCACACACACACACACACACACACACACACACACACACACACTCTTTCTTTCTGCCTCTGATCTTGTTTTCCTGCACTTGGGTTGAGTGAGGGTATAGTTTCTGTCTGCAGGCTAGAAGCGCTACGCTTTTAAGAGGGAAGGCAGCGAGGTGATCAGAGCCTCCCAGACTGCTGGACCGCGCGCCACTCCTGCGCCGTCTCGTAAATAATACATACCCCTCCGTTCTCCCTCCATCCCCTGCAGCCGAGCTGATCCCCCGAAATAGCACTACAATGATGACACAACACTGAGTAGCAAGCCACGGCTTAACGCGGGATGGCACAGCTCAGCACAGCACAAGCACAAGCACAGGATAGGACCAGCAGAGCAAAGCATGGACCAGCCAAGACCGGACACAAAGACCAGTATGTTACAGGCTATCTGAGCACAACACTGGACAGCATTGACTTAGACATAAACTCTGTGCAAACTAGCATAGCAAAGTTACAGTATAGCAAAGGACAGCAGGGACCTACAGTAGCACTGCTCAATCCAGGACAGCATAGACAAACTCAGTGTAGACCAGCATAGCAAAGTTACAGTACTGTATAGCACAGGACAGCAAAGACAAAATCTGTACAGATCTGCAGAGCAAAGACAGGGCAGCATAGACCTACAGAAATAGGGTACAGGACAACAGATATCAACTCTGTGCAGACCAGGGGTCTGTTTCACAAAACAAAACAAAACAAACAAAAAAAAAAAAAGAAAGAAAGAAAGAAAGAAAAAATAGTTGCAAACTTTGTTGGTTGAAATGCAATTTCTCATTGGCAACTAAAAAACTGGCTAGCAATGCTTTTGGGAAATGGATGCCAGCATAGCAAAGTTACAGTAGTATAGCACAGGACAGCTAGCAGAGACCTAGCAGAGCACAACCCAGAAGGCTACAGGGATGCAGCACTCTGCCAAGCAGTTGCTCAGAAACAGGACAATGATTGTAGCACAGCTTTTATTTCAGCAGACTCTACTAAGCAAGTGCAGTAGAAAGTGGCACAGATCTAGCAAACAAAACCTCGATCTATGCGCAAGGCAGGCTGACATCTTACCGTGCTATTTTATTTAATTCTTATCAATTTATTTCAGTACAGCTAAATGTAAAAGAATACACAGTATACCACCACGCTGGCAGCCAGTCAAAACAGCAACAGCCTCAAAGCAGTGCTAATACAGAGAGGGTAACGCTGAACGGCAATATATGCAACACAGTGCAACATTAACAACCTGGTGAAACACAGCAGACCCAACACACAAGCAAATTACAATACACCATCTAAGATCAATTTACATTATACAGAGTTACATAACTAAGCTAAAAAGAGAAACACAGCACAATACTGCACAGCAGAACAATACAGCCTTGTTGTATAACGCATAGAGCAAACGCAAACACAACACACACACACACACACACACACACACACACACACACACACACACACACACACACACACACACACACACACACACAATCTCACAATTACAATCACAATAAATTCAGAATGGCAGGCTTGCACCGCTTAATTCAAACACAATATAATCAAGTGTATATAAGCCTATGTGAGGGCCATAATGTGTTGCAAATCAATCAATATCACATAATATATCCCAGCTGGTATTCACTGATATTCACTCCCAGGGCAGTTCCACTGTGATAAAACACGACTGAATACTCTACTATACTTGTGAAGCATGAATGAAGCAGTGGCTCAAAAACCTGACTGCAATGGTGAAATATAAGGTAC
>JAODXP020000010.1:7638989-7656489 GCA_027497455.2 Sardinella longiceps | reverse complement strand
TCAAAGAGAAGGCGTAGATAATTTTCTGACATACGGGTGTAAATGTATTCTTTATGTAAGACAATGATGTGAACCATGATGTCTCATACATGTATAGGCCGGGTGATGTCTTGCTTTTAGTAATCCAGCTTCAGCTAGAGTTTCTCCATTTGAAGCTAACTTTGATCTCAATAGCAACTTATCACACCATACACATCGTACAAACCCACACATATACTTTCTCTCTCAAAGGCACCCACACATAGATATTTTCTCTCTCATACTCATACTCATATACACACACACACACACACACACACACACACACACACACACACACACACACACACACACACACACATAAACACAGACACACACACTTTGCGAAACTACGCCAGCTGCTGCATGGCATTGAGGCTTTTTTCCATTCCTCAGATTGATTTAAGTTCAATATTGTGATCGTGGTCAATAATCAGATGAGGCTGAAGGACAAAAAAAATAAAATAAAAAAACAGCAACTCACACAGCTTGCCCGAGGACATCAGTATGATCTGTGTTCAGGTCTTACAGACGGATACCCTCCCACAGCACATATAGTAAATATACCTCCCAAACCACATAACAGACTTAAAGAAATGATTACAAAACAGTATGGAATATGTCTATCAGTCTGACATAAATAATTAAGTGTCATTATAATATGGAATAATGTGAATTATGTCGCTATGACATTTGTGTGATTCTTTATATTTACTCTTACGTAACATTAATGAGTTACTATATAATTAATGTGGAAGCAGAAAACAAAGAAAAGAAAAATAAAATACAACATAAAAGAAAGAATTCATATGTGTATATATATATATATATATATATATATATATATATATATATATAGATAGATAGATAAACTAATTTATTATTATTATTCATAGCCTGGGAACCAGGCATGTACTTTCACAATGCATCGAAACAGCAAATGCCTTTGTCACCTTGGAGCAAGCCACAGAATTCTTTACTATACTGGAATAAACAACACACACACACACACACACACACACACACACACACACACACACACACACACACACACACACACACACACACACACACATATCCTGCACATGCCAAAAATCAGGACGGCGACAAAAAGTAGATAGCATTCATTTTACTGTGTGTGTGTGTGTGTGTATGTGTGTATCTGTGCGTGTGTGTGTGTGTGTGTGTGTGTGTAGATGAATGTGATTGTGTGTGATTACTTCAATCTTAGATATCTGTGAGAACAGCAATAACAATTTAGGCCTACACAAATATACATTACATGCATTATGTCTCTCTCTCTCTCTCTCTCTCTCTCTCTCTCTCTGTGTGTATGTGTGTGTGCATTTATGCCTGCGTGCAGGTGCGTGCATATTTGTGTGTGCGTGTGTGCATGTGTCTACTCCACTAACAGTCACTGACTGAGACCCATACTAAATGGCCTGTGTTTGTCCATTCATAGCCACATGCACTTTTAAAGGTTAGCTGTCTGGTCTTCCTGGAGGCTGAAATGTCAGTACTGTTGCCTGCCCTGGATGACAGGGGGTGGGGGTGGGAGTGGGAGTGTGTGGGGGTTTCTGGCCACTCTATTAACTCTCATTTGATGTTCTAGTCATAAATGACCCTTCTGAAACATCAGTCAGAAAATCTCTTCAAAATCACAGAGATTTGAGTCACCTTTCACTATGGAAACAATAATGCTTACAATGCTGCATTTTATTGCTGTATTTTACCTGAGTTTTCAGCCCCTACCATTCAAAACACAGAAACCAACTGAAGTATTTTGGTACACTAATAAACACTGATTTCATATAACATTTTCAAAACTTGCCAAGTGGTCTCCATCATGTTTGGGAACACCAGTGGGCTACATCAAGTTGAGCCTAATTATTTAAAACGGTTGTGGCATTAGCAAGCGGCTGCTATCTAAAGATGTGAGTCCATAACCGCAGAACAAATGGCTATAAGGCTATAACACTTGGTAAGTGGGCATGTCTACCATTTGACCACCGTATAATGAGGTCAGCTTAGACACTTGCCTTCAAGAATACATAGAAAACAATGGTTTATTAATTGCCTCATTTTCATAACAAGGACGAAAGTAACAGCAGAAAACCAAGAGATTGTTTCAAGCCCTGTCCCCTCTACACTTCTGATGGCAAGAAATGATGTCTGTGGCGATGTGAAGCCAATAAGAAAGACGACAACTTTAGGTATTTTGCATGGGATTCTAATGTAAAGCCGGCAGCGCAGGATCACAAAATGGCAGCGATTTTAAGTGCCGCAACAACAGACTCTCAAGCTCTGCATGGTTGAATGTGTATCCCGAAGTTTGAAATTTCCTGATTTTAAGCACTTGGCTGTATGTTGACATGAATGAGTGAGGGCTGTCATAGAAAATCACTCTGGGCACCTGATAAAATAAATAAATAAATAAATAAATAAATAAATAAATAAATAAATAAATAATCCAATGTTCACAAAATAAAAAGCATTATTGACATTTCTGTCAGGCCCGTCCATCCCGACAGGAATCACAATAAGCGTAACCATTTTGTGAAGACAAGATGGGGGTTAAGACTCAGAAGAGCGATGGCATCTTCCCCAGTCACTGCAGGTTAGCGCTGCATGCTACATCACTCACTCTGTGAGTGCTGACACTCCGAGCCCACTAAACACAGGTGCCAGCACTCTGCTGACCACCTGAGAGAGAGAAAGAGAGAGAGAAAATGGACTTGCTGTCTCTGAGGAGAATAACGTCAGATTGCCGGCGTGCCTGCCTGCCTGTCTGTCTGTCTGCCTGCCTGGCTGGCTGGTTGGTTGGCTGCCTCTTTCCTTGAATATGTTCTTAGCTGGTAAGGCTTTGGCTTGATGTTTATCTTGCTTTTGTTCTGTGGATTTTCTCCCTGTCTTGCTATACACTATATTCTTTTTTTTCAGTAAATCTTTAAACTCTGTTGTTTGTTGTTTGTGTCTGTCTGTTTCAGAAGAGTTGAGGTAAAATAAGTTAGATCTCTCTCCCTCTTTCCCTTTCTTCCAACAACAAATAGGTGTCAGCTCAGGTAAGAAGACACTGTTGCAATACATCAGACATTTCTTCCAAAAAAAAAAAAAACAATGACTTACATTACAA
This sequence comes from Sardinella longiceps, assembly GCA_027497455.2. Lineage (NCBI taxonomy): Eukaryota > Metazoa > Chordata > Actinopteri > Clupeiformes > Clupeidae > Sardinella > Sardinella longiceps. The sequence continues at coordinate 7,653,338 of JAODXP020000010.1, read as the reverse complement.
AATGTAACAAAGCTATTTGACTGTATATAAAATATACGAGGATCAGACCCTAAAAACGTTCAATATTTGTACAAAAATGTGTCCTTTTTAAAATATCTGTACACTTTTCATGGCTTTGCTGCCCCTGAATGTGACATTCACTAAAGGAGTACCTTTGACTGCTCTAGTACATGTCGACCGTGTTAGCTCATAACATGAGGCAGACACTCTCAGTTTGCAGTGACTGTGTGAAGTGCCCTATGCTACTATGCCAGGCTAGAAATGAATGGGGTTGCATGTCTTGCAGGCCTGGAGGCATGCCACCAGTGCGCTTTTCATGGGGTACCACAGGGCTCAACCTTCCTTTGAAAATATAAGACACACAACCTGCAAGGACTGGGCAGGATATTCAAAAGACCCCTACAGCCTCCCTACAGTCCACACATTTACCTTACATTACAGTTAGTGATTTATTCATATGTTTTTTATATTTTTGTTTGTTTGTTTGTTTGTTTTGAATGGTCTGTATTTATTTAATTTTTTTCTGGTCAGTTGCACAGCGGAGGCTAATCCCTAGTCTAGGTTGCCTCAGGTGCCGTAGAGTTCGTGACTGAACCTTGTTGGGTTTGTCTTTGTCAGCACGGATTATTTTTCCTTTCACTCTTTACCCTTTTTTCCATCCTCTTAGATGGCCAGCAAGGAGAGAGAGCTTTTCTCTTCTCTTCAAACCCACAAAGGTTTAACAGCACAAAAAGAATGTGATATCTCAATATTTTTTTTTTCTCTTCAAGGACAGTCATTGTAGGCCTATTGATGCTATACATCTTTTTTTCCCTCTCACTCAACTCTACTTCCATTTTATTTATTTTATTATTTTTTTCACCCACCTCTGAGCAGGGTTTTCTCACCTTTCTCTTTAGTCAGTTAAAACACATCACCTCAGTTTCTCTGCTTCACTGGATACCTGCCTGCAGTACTTTCCCTCCTCATCTATTATAACCTAACATATCTAAATATATCATAACCTCAGTTCCCTCCATATCCTCCACACACTCTTTGTGCTCTTGCTAAACCTCCCATAGCCCTTTAATTGCCACTGCAACCGGCTCTGCAACATAGACCAACTGACTTGAACAACCAGCAACTGGAAAGAGTTTCATAGAAGATTCTGGAACACACAGCTAACTGTGGCTGGGGGAGCATACAAAACAAGGTTTCTGACAGCTTCACTGCAGTCATGTGCAGCCATCTTTGCAAAAAAACTTGATTTCAGACTTTTCAGACTTTTCATGGAAACTCATGTCAAGCTAACTTACTAATGTTCGGAAGTTGGCTGAAAGTGACTAAAAGCTTATTGGAAGCTCATTGAATTGTTGGTTACAGTTTTAGAGTTATTAGATACTACAGTGTCTACTGTCCAGTTCCAAAAGGCAAATATGTTAGTTATTTATTTAATTTTAATATCAAATAGCCATCTGCTGTTGCCTTTACTTCAAAACCAAACTTTTTTTTTTATTTTGAAAGCATCTCAGGAATCAGAAGAGAGTGTTTGATCGTGTTTGTTTAGATTCTCACTGCCATACTAAAAAGCCTTGTGGGATAGCAGCAGAACCCTTACAGAGATTCTCATGCTGATCCAGAGTCAGTGGGTGTCTATCTGCTATATGCTGCCCGGTGCCCATAAAACACACACACACACACACACACACACACACACACACACACACACACACACACACACACACACACACACTGCCTGCCACTGTGTGATTTATGAGCTGGAAACTGAGATCAGAATCCAGGGAGGGTGTACAACTCATATGGCTTAGACAGAAATGTGTGTGCGTGCACATGCAACACACACACACACACACACACACACACACACACACACACACACACACACATAAAGACCCATTCCAAAAGTAGAGCATCCAAGGATGCCTGATGATACCTGAGGCTTTTTGACCTCTAAATGACCTCTGTGAGAAAATCATCACTCGAATGACCACTGGGGTACTGTAAAGTACCCAACAGAATGAGACCTCACAGAAGAGACAAATCCTGACCAATTTATCTTAGCAACAACACACACACACACACACACACACACACACACACACACACACACACACACACACACACACACACAAACCTAACCAATTTACTCAGATGAAACTCATACAGACCTATAAACTCCAACCTAAATCCCACTTCCACAGTCAAAGACACAATCATTATACTCTACACACACACACACACACACACACACACACACACACACACACAGAGAGAGAGAGAGAAGACAGAGAGAGAGAGAGAGAGAGAGAGAGAGAGAGAGAGAGAGAGAGAGAGAGAGAGAGAGATGGGATGGATAAGGATTTTTTTTTTTTGCAAATAACCTGCCCAATTTACTCAAATCACATCCATATCAATAATCCTCATCCTACCCCCAACACAAACAAAGCCATACATACATTCACACACACAAACAACTATACCCACACATAGCAATTTATTATAACAAACCTCGACAGGTGACAAGAGTCTTAAGCCACATGTCAAAGCCACTTGCATAATCCATATCGTCCAATAAAACACACACACACACACACACAAACACACACACACACACACACACAGAAACACTTACACAAGTATATATCTCCATCTCCATTAGCATACATACTAAGTCCTTTCACTAAGACCTGCAGATGATTAAAACACCTGTCAGAAATAGACTTACCATAAAAACACAATCCACATCACACACACACACACACACACACACACACACACACACACACACACACACACACACACACACACACACACACGCACGCACACACAGCCCTGTTTCAATTTTCAAAAGTAGGCCCTCGGCAATGGTAGTCACCAAGTTGTAACAGAAACCTTGATCTCTATAAGAAACCAAAAAGCAGAGGGGAGAGAGAGAGAGAGAGAGAGAGAGAGAGAGAGAGAGAGAGAGAGAGAGAGAGAGAGAGAGAGAAGAGTGTGGAAGACAGACTACTAACATAGAGTTGAGAGAGATAAGAAGTCAGATACAGAGAGACAGAGAGAAAAAGAGAGACACAGAGAGAGAGACAGAGAGAGAGATGAGACCCAATCAGCTAAAGAGGAGAGGGGCTGAGAGGAAGAAAGGAATAAAGAAGGAGAGAGAGAATGAGAGATGACAGGGGAAGATAGAGAGAGAGAGAGAGAGAGAGAGAGAGAGAGAGAGAGAGAGAGAGAGAGAGAGAGAGAGAGAGGAATATGATGGAAACAGAGATGGGATGGAAAGTAGATTGAGTGTGTGAAAGACGAGATGGGAGAGAGAGAGAGAGAGAGAGAGAGAGAGAGAGAGAGAGAGAGAGAGGGGGAGGGAGTGGAGATGGATATATGGAAAATATTCAGGTCACCTGTTTCTTACAACCCCCAGCCATATACAGCTATAAGAGCTTTAGGAAACACCACTGGAAGACAACCTTCTCAATCAAAGCCTGTGTGAGTCATATCTAGCTAACGTGGGAGTCACTTCTAGTTAGCAAGTCAACTCAAAGAGTAGATAGAGCTAAAAGAAAAGGTGAGATAAAATGGAACAAAATTCACTATAATAAAAATGAAAAAAAAAAAAACATGTAGCATTCAGTATGTAGACGGCATGCAGAAAATAGAGAAATGGAAAATGGCTTTGCCATGTTTGTACTTGCAAAAATATAATGGAAAACTAACATGTTCAAAATAAGGCAGATCTGAAGGATAACACACAGACCTACAGTACAGTCACTCTTTTTTGGCCATCTTTCAACAAAACAAACACACACACCCACACACACACCCACCCACACACACACACACACACACAAATTGGAGCAGGGAATTGGTAGAGTGATTTCAAGCAAGCAAGAATGCCAGCCAGATACACACTCATGACAGGGAATCACACATGAATACAGAGACATGATAAAATACGTCGATGGCACGGGCAAACCACACTCAAGCCTTGGAGGAACTCCCTGGCTTCCACTGTACTGATGGTCAATCTATCACAGCTTTCACACCAAGGCCCGCTGAGGATGATAACGGCTCATTTGTAAAGATGTAAACGGGGAAAGCTTTTTCTTCATTTGGAAAGAGTCTATGCTGAACCTTTATCTCTGTTTCATACTCAATGACAGTGTATAGTGGAATCAGAATATCGTATTGTGTTGGCGTATTTCTGCGTACAGATCCACTGCCCCCAAACCCCAAAGGAAACTAATAATAGCTTGTTTGTAAAGATGTAAACGGAAAAAAAACTTCTTCATTTGGAAAGAGTCTATGCTGAACCTTTATCTCTGTTCCATACTCAGTGACAGTGTATAGTGGAATTAGAATATCGTATTGTGTTGGCGTATTTCTGTGCGCACAGACCCACTGCACTGCCCCCAGCCCCCAAAGGAAGCTTATTAGATGATTAATATCTCGTGTGAGCTGAAAGAAAAGGCGATTCCCACAGGATGCATAATGTACGTGTGATTTATCTGGGAAGCACGTAGACCTACAGTACCGCATGTGAGTAGCAGTTTTATAAATCAGATTAGGATTTTTTTGTTGCTCTTATTGTTGTTTTTTCTGCTTGTCTAAACAACCATTATGGTATATTAAAAAGCTGTATTGTGAAAGTCCTCAGTGTTCAGTTAAATGGCTGTAATACTTCTCATTCCCACTGTTTTAAAGCATTGATATGCCAAGGCATTTACAGTAATACCCTCAGACAGGAGAATGGGAGAAATAGCATATAAATGGATACTGACTAAATCCCAACCCCTGCCCCTGCCCCACCCCCACCACCCCTCCACACCCTGACCCCTTGACCCTCAAAGACTTGACTGGCATGAGTCTGTTTCATAATTGCCGGTTTTATCTTATCTGTGTTGGTTAAGTCTTCAGGCCTTTAGGGCTTTGGGGTTTAGAGAGGGCATCATGATCTGGTCAAGGTCAGATTCTGACCTTGGGATATAGAAAGAGCACAAGCCGGACAGACTTGTGTCCCCAACACAGAGCTGCCACAGCCGTTAGGTGTCAAACAGACACCCCTATACCACCCCCCCCCACCCCACACACACACACACACACACACACACACACACACACACACACCAATGACCTAAGTGTCACCGTCTCATGCAGGGTGTCTTCCTCAGCAGACTCATATCATAGGCCACTTAACCTGGACCTCTGAGCTCAAATTTCTCCAAAATACAGCTAACCTTATTCAGCACTCTGATTGGCTAGAGCAGTGCTTTTTTTCCTTGGGCTACAGGGAGTTTATAAATTAATCCCCAATGCCAGACACTCTATAGAGTCACCAGAAGGCCACAGCCACAGAAAGTGACTAGCTGATGAAGGAACTCTATATGACCCAGCAAGTGTGCAAGTGTGTGCGTGTGTGTGTGTGTGTGTGTGTGTGTGTGTGTGTGAGTCTATGTCTGTGAGGCATTGTCGAAAGGGACTATTCAAACATTATAGGTTGGTCAGCCCTGCAGCATGATCACGAAGAGGCTGTATAACACACACACACACACACACACACACACACACACACACACACACACACACTCACACGCACGCGCACACACACACACACACACACACACACACACACACTTGGGCATAATGAGGATGCTTCAAACGACACCCTCATCAGGCTTTCCCTTTGAAGCCTGGATGAAGGAAATATAGCAAAGGAGAACAGAGCAAAACAAAGAAAAGGAAAGCAGGACAGGAGGACACGGAAAACCGGAAAGACAGCGAGAACAGAAACAGAACAAAAAAAAATAAAAAAACATCATAAAGTTTGTCATTTCTCCAAGTGGACCAAGGAAAGGATAAGAGTTCATATTCTGCTTGTTTTCAGTTTTTTCTTGATTCAATTACAAGTTCTTCTCAAAGTTCAGTACAGACTACAGAAAGTCCCCCTCTGGTGAAAAACATCATTTCTATCCTTGTTAACTTCTTCACAAGTAAAAATAGACTGTCAAGGCCATGGCAAAGAATTCCAAACTTGGCACTGAACTATTTCAATTCTATTCAGTGATACTTGCTCATGTTTCTAAAAGGTTAGGTCAGAGCTTTCATCTTCAGCGTCAACTTGGGATGGGAATCTTCATATAGCCCACACAAAGCGAGGTGGCCAGAGCTCAATCAATCAGGGAAATTTCCCTGAATTTTACAAGAGAAGTAAGCAAAAAATCCTGAGAGGCCGATGGCAATGCTGATTTTAGCACAGGTGTTGTTAGGCACAAGGCGCATCCAAGTGCCGTTAGACACCGTGCTAAAACTAGCATTACCATCAGATTTGAGGGATTTATTGTGTTTCTAAAACTGACGAATTTTGGAAAAATGGAACGTTCTTGAGGATTAATCAAAGTGATTTTTGGTAGCGTCAGGCTAACAGCGACAGAGAAGAACATAAAACCTGTTTCAGGACAAGACCTACGATGATGCTTATCGCTATCTAGACATCCTTGGCTAGTGAATGATGTGAGGTTAACTCATAAAGGTCTGTTGGCCAAAATAAAAGCCAATCATTAAAATCGGTAATGGTTTAGCTTCAGAAATCAGGTATAAAGTAGGCTCTCTTCCATTTTACTGGGGACCAATTCATTTTACTATAAGATTTTGTTAGCTTGTTTATTGATTTTTTTTTTGGTTGATTGTTCATTTATTCAATCATTCATTTATTTGTCTTTGCAGTGCTGAGGCACCAGGATGGGTGACATGATACAAGAACCACAAGTAAGAGAAAGAAGAAAGAAAGGGGAGAAAGGAAGGAAAACAGTCTTTCTCTACCTCACCTTCAGTAATGACGATGTCTTACTCCCATGGCTCACAATACAGGCTGCTCTTTTCTTAGCCAGAATACAAATAAAGCCACCTTAATCTCCCCTCAACAAGACCTGTGAGCAACAGGAAATTACACCTAACACAACACACACTCCCCCCCCAACCACCCACCACACACACACACACACACACACACACACACACACACACACACACACACACAGTCTCACACACACAAACACACACACTGCAACTCGGATAAATGCGTACACTTGTATACTCTCAATTGTGACTGTGTGTGTATGTGTGAGTTTGCGTGTGTGTGTGAGTGTGAATGTGTGTGTGTGTGTGTGTATGAGTGTGTGGTGTGTGTGTGTGTGTGTGTGTGTGTGTTTTTTTTTTTTTTTTTTTTGGGGGGGGGGGGGGCAAAGGCTAATGCTACCTTACATCATCTTGAGTGGAGCTCCAGTCTGGTTGTGTGTAAGACACTGTCACATGGAGCAACACGATGGGGTCCTTTGATTAGGATGACGATAAGCTGGGGCAACATTTAGATAAGCAGTGAGCCACCGATATCACACTGATGAAAGGAAGTACAAAAGAGAAACTGTAGAATAAAATATTTACTTGTGCACTGGTGGCCTTGTATTGCTTAACACACTTAGCTCAAATGGCATGGCTAATAACTTCTGCATTGCAATGTATGTTTTTTTTTTCTGTTTATGTATTTATTTAAATATAAAATTATTAAAATATTTATTATTTGGTCAAAAATCCCTTTGCACAGCCAACTTTGTCTTGAAAACAGATGCTGGCTGATTGCAGGTTCACAAATCATATATAGAGTATGAAAGGGTAACCACTGAACACTGATTTCTATCATTACTATTGAGCTTTTTTTTAGCGATTGCTCAATAAAGTCAAATAAAGATACCAGTGTGCGGTGGTTACCCTTTACTTATATAACCCATTTAACACCCTCCAAGTTTTCAACTTTTTGACCTAACTGTGCTCCTACAAATGCAGCGAACCCACCCCTTAAACTACACTGTGATTTCACAGGCTAACCTACTTAGCCTGATGCTGACGATTGCAAAGATTAATTTCTCTCTCGTACGTCGGCTTATGATTTAGCTCCCGAGTGGACCCTCACCTTGACCCTGAAGCGTCACGACCTATTGTTGCAATGTTAATTAAACACCTCATAATCTACAGTCACACATAAATCTTTCCCCCTTCAAAAAAAAAATCTCTCTCTCTCTCTCTCTCTCTCTCTCTCTCTCTCTCTCTCTCTCTCTCTTTCTCATTCCTGCTGACCGACGCGCTGGCCGCGTCCAGCTGTGTCCTCGCACAGTTCTGCATTTGGCCTCATTAGTGGCAGAGCAGTGGCCTACTGTGCAGACGACCAATTAGAGCACAGCAGCCAGCCGCCGCGCGGTGAAGACTTCCACCTTCCTCCGCCGATCTGACCATGAGGCTGCTTTCTGTCCCAATTAAGAAGTTCCTCTATTTGACATGCTAACACTCAAAGCGTTTTATCACATTATCATGAGGCCCGCTTTCTAGTAGCCGGGCCTTTTCTTATGGTGGAACTACTACAGCAATATACACTTGAGTAATAGTAAAAGGCTACTGGGGCGTTTTGCCCAATATCACTGCACAGACAAAAACTGAACAATGGAAAAAATTATGTGTGATAAGGTGAAATGAATATACTTTTAAACTGACTAAAATGTGATTAATCAGATGTGAAATCTGGGTTAGGTTTGTGTGTGTGTGTGTGTGTGTGTGTGTGTGTGTGTGTGTGTGTGTGTGTGTGTGTGTGTGTGTGTGTGTGTGTGTGTGTGTGTGTGTGTGTGTGTGATGAGAAAGAGGGAAAGATGGCAGAGCAATAGCGCATCGTGCATTCTGCTGACAGGGATGGGCTTGAGCATAAATTGTATATTAATTTTGACTAAAACTGACTCACTGCCAGCACAGACATACCTCACCCATCAACAGATACACACACACACACACACACACACACACACACACACACACACACACACACACACACCACACACATAAACACCTCACCCCACCCATCACCACACACACACACACACACACACACACACACACACACACACACACACACACACCTAGTGTGAGTTCCTCCACTTCTTAACTTCCACACTTGAAGGTTAAAAAAACAACAACAAAAAAAAAAACAATATGAATGAAGGGGATAAATGTCATAACATGAATGAAAGAGCAAATCTACTTCTCTCTGCATCTCAATTATCGCAATATTTTAAAGTTCATTCTGATTCTGATTTGAGCAATGATGATGTGCCGAATATAGATGATTCACAAAATTGCAGATTGTAGGATTCAAACTTAATTTTCCAGTTCATAGTGCATCATTTAAAAAAAAGGAAAAAAAACTTTCCTCTTACCAATCTCTAATGCATAAATAGAAAAGTTAATTTAATAATTGTAATAATGACAGTAATAAGGATATTAACTGTAGTGTCTCAAAATTATTATGTCTAACATTATTATCATTATTATTTGCTTACGGCCTAAGTTGAAAAATAGATGTGCAGAAAATATCAGAATACTACATTCATTTAAAAAAGAAGAAGAAAAAAATAAAACCTGAGCAAAAAGCACTATTAAACTGATGGCTCTTTCCAAAAAATAATAAAAATATTTCACATGTAACTGATTTTTACTCTTGATTCATTTTCAAAGGCGTGAATATATCTTAAAACTGACAATAATTTATTTATTTTCTTTGACGATTCCAACATGGTTTATTTTTCAGATCCTTAAAATGGCTCTGGAGCATCTCCTCCAAATTAATGTCTTTGTACTTTTCAGGTATCACAAAGTCATAAAATCTTGGCATGATTTGGTATCTTTCATTCGTTTTCTTCCCAGGAAAAAAAATATATATTTTCATGGAGAGAGCACACAGTGTAATATTTCAATTGAAAATACAGCACTCAACATTCATTATTTAAAAAAATCTCAAAGGCAAATTTTTACCTCCATCCAATTACCTTCAAAGCTTAAATATCAACCACCTAACCACCTCCAAATAAACTAAAAGCTGTGATCAACAACATGGATGCCCAGGTCTCAGTTTACATCACATGGTTTGCACATTCCAGAGGAATACTCTTCACATTCTACACCTGAGGTATTATTGAAATGGAATGCAGCTGCCAGCTTCCTGACTGCCTTTGACTGTCTACTGACTCGCTTGCCATAACAGGCATCAAGGTAACAACTCTGGACTTGGACGTGTGGGATGGCTTTGCGCAATAGGAAAAAAGAACAAGCATCCATTCCTTCCATTTATCTATTTTTGTGCTACTACTGGCAATATACCGGCAGCCGATCTAGTAATTCAATAGAAATACGTATGTTGAACGCAGCATGTAGAGATGCTGTATGCAGCCTGCAAAATATTGGCAAAAACAAAGACATCTTAGCAGGTAGAATTCAGTAAAAAATATTTCATTTGGACATGCTTTGACAGTGTGCTGCCAATGGATGCTGTCTTCGAAGGCAATTATTTTTTTATTTATTATTTTTTCCCTTCCAGACTGCAGATGAGAATTAGTTTTAACAGTCTAGTCAAGAATCAAAGCTTGCATGGGAATGCACAGTTCCGCTGCATCTGACGGCCTCGCAACCATTATCTTCCCTCTCCTGTCTACTTGTTCCACTCCACTGCAGGGAGAAATTTGCACTTCAAACCCAGAAGCGCTCTCTTTTCCGCTTTTTTTTCTCTCTTTTTTTTCTTTTTCTTTTTCCTCCACTGGCCATGGTGATTGTTCAGCCAAGCAAAGACCTTTGGCTCGCTGTATAATTTCCCCGTGCCTCCCCGACAAAGCAATCTTTGATGGGGGGGAGCGTAGCGGGGGTCTTTGGGGATGGACCACACCACCTCTGACAGCACATATGCTGTCAAACACAGAACAGGTGGGTGACTCTCTACCTCATCCTCAGCACTCAGGACTACAACTCCCACAATTCCCCTGGGTCCCCAGCTCTCTTGGTCAGTCAGTCGCCCCCCTCGCCTTCTTCCCATCCAATTAGGTGGATTCGACCCAGACTTGCACCAATCAGGCTCTAATTGGGAGACATTATGAAGGTGACTTTGCACTGATGTATTTCGGGGGCCAGTCCCTCTCTGAGGACCCCTTTGATTAAGTGTGCGAGAGTGTGTGTGAGAGTGCGTGTGTGTGTGTGTCCGCTTCAGAGGAAATCCCTGGTGGGGGCCGGGGAAGAGTAGACACAGAAACTGAACAAGGCAGAGAAACACACGCTGTCCCCTTAGAGAGAGATTGGTTGGGGGTGAAAGCGTGGGATGACTCACACACACACAGAGAGAGCAACACACAGTTCTGAGAGAAGAAACACACACTGTTTAAAAGAAAACCACGAATACACAAATACACACTTGCCTACACTCTTGTCCACACACACATACACTTAGACACATACACACACACTCACCGCTTTCGTTGTCTGATTTGTTGTCCTGCTCGGTGTCTGTGAGTGTGAGTGCAGAGTTGGAGCGGCTGGACAGGTGAGATACGGGGCCGTGGGGTTTTAGGCTCCCCCTACCCCACAGACGAATGGCGCAGTCCGCTGGGAGACCCCCTTGGGTGTGGTCTACCCCACCCCTCTCGTGTGATAGGCCGGTCTCGGCACAGAAGCTCAGCCCCCTTCGAGGAGCAGGGTTGCATATGCCAAGCTGCCTCAGTGACAGGGTCTGGGCTGAAAGGGGTTAAAGGTGAAAGTGCAAGGGTCAGATTGGCATTGGCTTGTAGTATCAGATCAGCTCAAATCTATGCACATCCATCGGGGCCGAGTCAATCCAAGAACAACTTCATTATGAGTCAAGGATATTAAATGATAAGCATTTGTGAGAGAAAAGCCCTTGAACTGATACATCTACACTAAAGTAGAGCCTGCATATGTTTCTTTCTGTCTGGTATTGGGCAATTGAATTGATATGTTGTACCCCTTTATAGAGTAAATAGTTGTGCTAATTCAAAAATAAAAAGGACTATACCATTAGCAGTCAGCAGTAAACACATAGACAGGTATCTCTTTATCACTAATAATATAATCTAACACCACGCAGTAAGCCAGTAATCCTGTTACATGGGCCTAGAGTAAATAGCAAAACAGGTTTCAAAATAACTAATGGAGAAAAATAGGGTAAATGAAACTCAATAGAAGGAGTAGACAAATAAATAACTGTTTGTCAACAGGCACTGCCTGTGATATGATTTTAGATGAGGGGAGAATGGAACAGAAAAAGTAGGATCTTAAATTACTAAATGACAGAACAACATTGTGATGTGACTTTAAATTACACTATGAATATTGCTGTTGATGACATTTGCCACATTCTAACTAAATTACAGTGTCGTATGCTTGGATCAACAAAAACTATTTATGAAAATAAACACCTTTGGTTTATTTTTTGGTATGCTTACTGTAATTCACAAATGAAAAAGAAAAAAAGAAAACATTGCACAAAGATAAACCTTGTTTCCTGCGAGATATTAAGAGTAGCCAATATACTGTATAATACTAGGCTATTACTCAAAATGTTAACTGTCCCGACACTATTGATTTCAATCAATTACTCATTTTACAATTATTAGAGTACAAAATACAGACACTTATTTCTCAATCCATCCAGCGTATTCTCAGGTCTACAAAATAGGAAAAATGGAAAATCGTACAAATATTAATAATAAAAACATACATTTTGGGGTAATATATTTACTAAATCAAAACTGAGTATCCTGTGACCATGGCATCAGCCATGACCACACTTTACTTAAAAAATATATTTTTTAACTGATTGGTAAATAACTTCATATTGTGTGGAATTAAATATAGGTACAGACATCACTGACTTGAAACTGTGCGGGATAAAATAATTCCAGGCGGATATGAGTGGTTTTAGTCAGAAATCATTCAAGTTACAAAATGTAACATTCAATTCAATTTAATTCCATTTTCAGAGTGATTTCCGGACTATAATAATAACAAGTCGAAGACATGCGGGCTGACTGACTTAAATAATTTTTTTTTTTTTTTAAAAAATAAAGATCTTCCGCTTTCTGTTCACAACATAATAATAACTATATTATATTACCATTATATTATTTTATATTATTTATTTCCATTTTATCTGTCCGGGTATTTGATATGTGACTTATTTTGATTCCTTCAAATTTAATTAAGATCATGCACATATTGCGGGAGGGATCCAGATTATTATTATATTTTATTTAACTTTTTTTTGTTTGTTTGTTTTTGTTTTTTCTTTTATGGAGATTGTTATCATATCCACAATGCACCAACGACCAAAAAAATATATAAATGTACATTTCCCCAAACAATGAGAAATACTAGGCTACATTAAGTAATCATGCAAAAGCCCTGAAATGATAATTAAAATATACATTAAATAGCCTAGTAATTGTACTTGTAACATAATGCCTGAAAAGCCATACTGCAGGCCACAGAAGTCATCATTCCAATTAATTAAATAGTTTAATCTTTATTCTCCCACATTTGCAATATCTTTTATATCATTTTCTCTTGTCTTTTTTTCCTCTGCCTATTTTTTTCTAAAAATAAGAAAAATAAAACTAATTTAAGAAAAAAGCCACAAACATGCATCACTAATGGTTTTAAATAGCAGAGTATAGTGAATGAGTGGCACATGCATTCATGCCCATCTCATTGCTAAAGGCCCAATACCCACACTGCTACCCAAACAAGGTAGCTTTTGAGCATGAAACAAGCACCTAATTAACCTGGGTAATACCACTCTACAGGCATCCCAGCAGGCTCCGATGATGAGTCACTACAGTGTAAAACCACGCCAGACCCGTTTAATAGGACTGCATAGGCATGTGCTACATGCTTCAGCACTGGTAAAGGACCTGTTTTTTTTTGTGTGTTTTTTTAAAGAAACAAAAAAAATATCCATCTCCATATCTTGCTAAAAATATATAGACATACATACACATACAGTAGAGTACACACACCTGTCCTCTGCTTTACACTTCAAATCATTCTGACCTTGTTTCAAATTCTACATCTATTTCCTACTTGTAGAAGGAGACTGTCTAGAGGGGCACCGTGAATAGATTTGATGTGTGGGCTATTCTCACATTTCCTGCCTGGGCCAGGGATGTGATGCCATAATCTACACTTTGATGTCTTCATGTGCACCTTGATGTACCTGGTCTAGCGGGGCACACCTGTCTCCAGACTCACCTGTCCCCCGGTATTCCTCGCGCTCGCGGGGCACCATGTCGGGCATGCGGTGGCGCGGCGGGTAGAGGGTCTGCGCGGCGGTGGCGGAGTCTGTGTGCTCCAGGGCGCGCAGTGTCTCACTCGAGCTGTAGGACTTCTGCGTGAGCACCGCCGAAGACAAGGAGGTGGAGGCCGACGCCACCACGTGCCGCCTCTCGCCATAACCTCCCTCCCTCTCCCTCTCTCTCTCCC
>JAODXP020000010.1:7631489-7633989 GCA_027497455.2 Sardinella longiceps | reverse complement strand
TAGAACTGGCAATATGCTTGGTTGAGTAGTATCCACAAAGGCCTTCTGGTTGTGTTTTCTGCCCATTCTCGTTAACACCTGTCAGACTTGTTTTGTGCCTACTCTTCTCTGGGAGACATATAAATTCACAAATTCATCTCAGCAAACCGGCTTTAGCTCTCAAAAATTCCGAGATGCCATATTACTGTAATCTGTGTTTGGATGAGGGTGGAGAGGAAGCAGCCGAATGAATGGAGACTGATGTGTGGGAAAAGAAATCCGGTGACTGAACCCACCTTCGACAGACACCCAGACAGAGGTGAGAAATCCGTCTGTATCTAGAGTATAGAGTATGAAAGAGAGCCAAAACAGGCTTTGGGCTTAAGAATGAAGCCAAATTAAAGGTGACATAAAGTGGGTCAGATGATAACACTTCAGTGCCATACTTGATTTCCTCAGGCTCCTTTTTTTTTTTTTTTTTAACCAACTTCAGACAGACTGCGCAACTCCAGCGAGAGAGACAAAGTGCCCATCTCTAACGGGCAGAGGAAAACAACGCCAGTGTGGCACGGTGACTTTGAACCAATGAAGTCATTTAAGTAAATTGGTTTCAACCTACGTGACCCATATTCCTTAGCTAAGCATATGGGGTATCCCTGACAGAGAACAAGCCAGAGAACAAGAGAGAGAGACTTGGACTGAGACTGACAGTGGGAAAGAGAGAAAGTACCCTGTGTGTGTGTGTGTGTGTGTGTGTGTGTGTGTGTGTGTGTGTGTGTGTGTGTGTGTGTGTGTGGGAGGGGGAGGGGGGGTCAGTATGTAGACATGAACAGCCTCATGAGGGTTTATTTGCTGAGGCGGCAGAGTCACAGTGGTTGTCTTTGTTAGATATTAATTACACTAGCGTGGCTAGCCCTGAGTATCAGTACACACCTTTGACCCACCAGTCGCCTTATTAATAATGACCAGCATACTATAAACACACACACACACACACACACACACACACACACACACACACACACACACACACACACACACACAGAAAGTAACTGCTGCTACACACTCACAATGGAACTTCTCCTTTTTGTGTATCCTTTTCAAGATGCCTATATGACTGAAAATTCAAACTATGTAAGATTACGAATGAATACATGAGACTGTATTTTTAGATTGTAAATTACTACACAAGACTATTTCAGATTATATATGATTACACAAGACTATATTATGTTACTACATGAGATCATGTAAGATTATATGACCTGAGGCTATGTAAAATTATAACTACATAATGTAAGATAATATATGACTACAGAGATTATTTTAGATAAATTATTTCTGCTGTCATTTATAAATGACAGCAGATGACTATTTCAGATTATACATGTATATAACTACCCAAGAATATTGAGGCCTGAGAGGGCATAAATTACATTTTGGTCAAAAATGTGTTATACTGTATGTCAAATGAAAGCTACTGATGAGAAGACAAAATTATAGAAGTAAAATGTTAATAAATTTGGAACAAACAACAAAAGTCTTAACTGTGACCATAGCAGTTCAACTAAAATTTGACTAAAAGATAAATGACAGAGAGAAAACGGGTGTCATTTTTGTTGGCTCTCGTGTAGTTGGTGAAATGTCACTCATGCCCTCTTGGCTCACACCGGCTCTGACAGCATTGCAGAGTACTTTCGAATTCGACTATTTTGCAACAAATCTAGTACAGTAGCCTGTGGAATTAACAATGGATGTCAATGGACGGCTCCGACAAAATAATCGCAATTCACAATCAACAGCGGAAGAGTTCGGCACTGGTGTGTGGGGTTGCATTGAAAACAATGGAAAAGAATGTTGGAAACGGAGTGCTCAGCACTATGTCGGAGCCGGTGTGCGGACGGCTTAAGATTCTATATGACTACATGAGACTACGTACAGTAGGAGGGGGACCTGGTGCTCAGAGGAAAAGCAGCAATAGTGGAAGAGGCAAAAAGAAGAGGAGGAGACAGCCATAGACTTTAGTCTGTGGGAGTAGAGAAATATCAGACAGATAGAGAGGGATAGAGAAGAGGAGAGAGAGAGAGAAGAGAGATAGAGAGAGAGAGAGAGAGAGAGAGAGAGAGAGAGAGAGAGAGAAAGAGCTAGACAGAGAGAGAGAGAGAAAGAGCTAGACAGAGAGAGAGAGAGAAAGAGCTAGACAGAGAAATGGAGAGAGAGAGAGGGAGAGAGAGGAATGGAGAGAGTCCTAGACCGAGGGAGAGAGAGAGAGAGGAATGGAGCGAGAGAGAACTAGAGAGATGGAGAGAGAGAGGAAAAGAGAGGAATGGAGAGAGAGAGAGAGAGAGAGAGAGAGAGAGAGAGAGAGAGAGACATGGAGTGACGGTGGCAGCGGAGAAGGCGACCCTTGGAGAGCAGCAGCGTGGCCTCCGCCCCTGACACCATCCCACTTTGACAGCGCTGCATAATTCATGCGCTATGTTCCGGAGCTCGCCAGCCACGGCACACTCACGAAACACAG
>JAODXP020000010.1:7576489-7626489 GCA_027497455.2 Sardinella longiceps | reverse complement strand
CTTTTTTATCTCGGGGTCGAATGAGGGCACTAACCAGATAATGTATAGGTCTGTTGTGGAAGCCCTCTGATGTCTGGGGTATCAGATTTGTGTTTGACTGCTTCAGGTACTTTCAATCATTTTTTTTTTTTTTTTGCAGTCAGCTGTCAGCTGTGGGTGCTTAAATGTAATGCAGTGTGAGCAGAGAGAAGGTGAGGGCAGGGAAGGTTAAATCCATACAAGGGGGAGAAAAAAAAGAGTTTGGTTTCATAGACACATAACATCACATATGGCAATGAGCGAGCAAAATAAATAAATAAATAAATAAATAAATTCTCAAAGTCTCATTCTCACTCACAACTCTCACTTGGCAAGATGCAGAGATGAAAAGATGGAAACCAATAATTCCATTCGTCACATCATTTGGCTTAACGCCATTCGTCTCCTCCGAATCCAACCCGTGCACTCTACGACTGCGGCAATGCCACTGATGAAACAGTCACGACTAACTGTCAGGTAGGCTTTAAGAGCATCAACAGACTTTGCCGTTAAACCCTCATCTTGTCATGTAGCCTATTAAAACACATATTAGACATTCACCCAAAAAAGTCCTTAATTATCGCCCCTGCCGCTAGGCTAACAATAAATCACAAGGAGCCAGAGGGACGGGTAATATCTTCACATCTTCACACCGGCTGGTCTTCTAGGGCCCGGCTCGGCTCCAGTCAGTTAGTCAGTCCCCCACCCTGTCACGGGCGAGGCTGTGAGTGAACGGAGCGTGCTCAGAGTGGGTCTCAGTGATTATGCAAAATAAACACGCCATAAAAATAATGTGCTGAGTGTCGGTTCTGTGGTGGGGGTTCTGTTTGCCAAGGTACATTAACTGTCATTAAATACGCTGTCCTTGGAGAAAACTGAGCCCGGTGGCACAACTTAGCAGTGAATTTCACACATACACGCACATACACACACACACACACACACACACACACCCATACACAGTTACTACCATACACTTACTCACACATGCATAGCAGACACACCCATGCAGTCGCAGACTCAAGTGAATACATAAAGACACACACACAGACACACACCGCACACACAAGCGCGCAGAGGCACAAGAATAAAAACACACGCACATAAAAAATTCACACAAATTGATACACACACTTATAGCCATGATGTATTCACAAAAGACACAAACACAGCATACAGACGGACACGCACATACGCACACACACACATGCACGCACATACACACACACATACACACACACACCTTTGCGCACAAAGACACATAAATACACACACTGTCCACTGCACTAAAGTCCAGATGATGTACATAAAAAGCACATAAACAAAAATACACCAACACACAGATGCAGTGATGCTTGATTGGACACATCAGCCAAACAGACAACAAAATCAGAGGCAGGGGAGCATTATATAACATACTGTATGTGACTGGTAGAGCTCACTAAGTGACTATACACTAACAGAAACACACACACACACAAACACACACACGTATTACAGACACACACGCACCCACACACACACGTACTGTATAGACTTTGTATATTCACGCAGATTATCCTGCCAATATGAATACTGAATATACACATTTACAGACACACATAAACACATAAAAAACACACACACAAACACACACTTTATTTCTCGCGCACAGGGAGCACAAAGAGGAAACACAGTCTAAGGCGGGAGAAAGTCTTATATAAAAGATGTGACTGCCTCTGCTGAAGTGATACAGTAACAGACCCAGACAAAGATAGCCTCCAACTCTAAAACAAGTCAGTCTATTTTAGCCCTCATCTGGACCACATCAGCGCCTCTACCTGGGACACCTAGAAACACACGTCAGCACAAAACACATACACACACACACACACACACACACCCAAACACACACAAACACACATACCCATCCACATCCACACCCACACAAACACCCCCCTCCCCACACACACACACACGCACACACTTCTGTTTTACGCTGAGTGGAAATCACAGTCAAAGCATACCGAATCAAAACAGCATATGGCGTATTCATAACAATCTGCACTTCAGCCTGTCAGGACACTCGCAAAAGGGCTGCTCTCCCCCATATATTCCTGTAAGGCATGGCCCCATGTGGGCTCTACTGCTAAATATCTTTGGGCATTTGTGTGTGTGTGTGTGTGTGTGTGTGTGTGTGTGTGTGTGTGTGTGTGTGTGCTGTCTGTCTGTCTGTCTGTCTGTGACATTTTGTGTCTGTGTATACTGGCATGTATTTTGCACACAATCTGTATACCTGTATGCATTTCATGTTTATGGATGTGTGTGTTTGTGTGTGTGTGTGTGTGTGTGTGTGTGTGTGTGTGTGTGTGTGTGTGTGTGTGTGTGTGTGTGTGTGTGTGTGTGTGTTTACATGCGTCTAGATGGACTGACAACAACAACTCAACAAACACCACAATAAAATCTGGCCTGCCTACATGCTACCAATTCTGCTGCTCGCATAACCTAGTTCTGACCCACAAATCTTCTTATCACATTTTTTTTTTTTTAATGGAAAAGGGCAGAAAGGAGCTGGAACAGCACTCTGACAATTGGTTACTTAGCTAGTTATTGGTTAGTTAGTTAGTAAATTAGATAGCTAGTTAGCTGTTTTGCTATTTAGTCAGTTTACTTGGTTTGGTTAGAAAGATGCAAGGCTTCAGCAAAACAGCAGCAGCTCTTCGGAGCTTTGAAGTCTTTTGAAACCCCTATCTAATCAGCTTCGCTCCAGTCTCTCGCTCCAGTCTCTCTACAGAAAGCCTTCTCCAAGTCTTCCCCATCTACAGCCACCTACTAACAGCCAATCACTGATATGCCATGTGCTCAGGAAGACATCCATTACAGACGATAAACCCACGGATAGTGTCAGTTTAGAGGCTGCGCTTGATCTGAGATTTGTATATCAACCAGTAAGAGCTCAGGCAGTTGAGAAATGCTAATGTGAATGTGGAGAAGATGCTCTGTTTAGCTTTTACTTGTGGATTATTTCCCCATATGTTTGTTTTCTTTTGTTGCTGTTGTTGTTTTCCTTTTTCTATCTGGATTCATCCTCATTCTATAGGGTTCTATATGTTCCTCATTGGCACTGTTGCCTAGTAGTACTGCACTTGGCAGCATTTGCCTGGTCACTGGTATTGAGTCTGTAGTGCAGCCGAGTGTGTAAAACTCTAGAAGTGGTTTCCTGGGGAGACAGCAGTAGGAGACAATGAAATAGAAGAGGAAAACACTGCAAACACACACATACACATACACACTGACTGACAAGCACACACACATAAAAAGAAATGAAGAGAAGAGACGAGAGACTATGGATGGGTGTGTGTGTGTGTGGGGGGGGGGTCTTTCTATTTGATTTGTTGTGATTGACTTGGGCACTAATACCATAGCATATGGTTATTTACATTTCCGTTTATTTTTTCGAAATGACTCCATCCTGTGTTTCAGGGTACCATCTTAATTTCAATCTTAAGTTTCGGTCATGTCCCTTAGGGCGCAAAGCTGACCTTTTTATAATTTGCAAAAAGTGGAAAATTCTTGCACCTAACAGGGCAGTCAGTCGCTCAATTCGCAGCTGTCCTCAGCATAGTCATTCTTGCTAATTTGCGCTTGTGTCTGAGTCAAACTGTGTGCGTCACGCAACAGTGTGAATGACGCTTGGCCTAATGTTGCTGTGCGTGTGCGCGTGAGTGTAATTACACACTTTCGAACGACAGTTTTGAGGTGAATAGTCTACTTAAAGATAATGTCTAGTCGTGTCAATTATCTGCCCCTAATATCATAATAAGACTTAATGGTCTCAAGCACCAAATGAGGCCTAAACGCCCATTACCCGCGAAAGTGGTTTCCGCTGAAACCAGCGCAGGTGACCTTGGTAACCACCAGGTGACATTCTCACAAATGATAAGAGGTATCTATTGGTGATGTGACAATATAGCAGAAAAGAAAGCCCTAAAATGCCTTACCTCCACCATTTAACTAAAATTAGCCAGCCAACAATTTGTGTCATGTCGGATTATCGGGCAGTTACTTTCTACACTGTGACCATCCGTCACTCATAGCAAATAATTTTACAGAATCCAGTCAATCAAAGCTGACAGTGAAGTTATCACTGGACCATTTTAATAGGGTACCACACACACACACACACACACACACACACACACACACACACACACACACACTTGAGGTAAGAGACAAGAAAATCAATAATGGCCTTTCAGTACAAGCTTCAGCATGACACCGCGTGGGCATTAGGCTAAAATTAATTTAGAAATCCCCATGTTGTGGCCTCTATCTCTTAAGCTAGGTTCATGTGACAGTAACTTATTTGTTCGTAAACCTACTAAATTAAGCAGCAAATTATCATAATAGATGGGCGTCCCGCAGTTAACTTCACAATCATGTATTGTATACTATTCCACGACCTGCTTCATGTAGCCTAACATGACGCGTTTGGTTAATTTATTTTATAAACTTTGGGACGGGATATGACATATTGTGCCCTGTTGCTTCCCCCTGCTCCTTCATTGTAAATGCTTGATTTTGAATAAACTGAATTTGGGTTATTTCTGTCATGTGTTGACCCCCTTGCCATTACACATCACGGCCACATTACATTTGACAACGAGTTTAGGATGCCCAGTGAAATATTCCAGACGGCCTGCAATGAATTTGGTGCTGTTGTTCATATTCTGCTTTGTTGCTTAGCCTACCGTCCAGTTAGTCGATTGACCCCTACCTGAACAACCTGTTTCTTCCCCTCGGCAACACCATGTACCAGCAGGTGAGCGCGCGCGAGGGGTCTACCGAGTCAGACTCTCGGAATGTGTGTAGTCTACAGATTGCAGAAGCGGGAATGCTGCATAGTAGGGCTCTTATGTAAACTTCAGCGGGTCGTCTCCACGGAAAATGAATTGGGACATTCTATCATAACCGACAGTCCTGTTCTACACTGTCTGGCAGAACCATAATCGGTCTCCGGCACAACTTACAGCCTACTGTAGCCAATAGTGAATGAGAACGATTTGCCGGCATGACATGCAATCTTGTTTGGTAATTTGGTTTGGTAGTTTAATTTTATGTGGGTGTCTTTAATCAAAGTCGTTGTTACATGAGAGTATTTCTCTAACGCTAAATTTTGCGTAAATGTTGAACTTTAAACTTGAGCTCAAGATTTTCTTCACCTGAAACGAAACGTATCGTTGCCAACCGTCCGTTGTCAGTATCTTACCTGGTCTTGTCTGATTTCACAGTCCCATCGCCCTTGAGTCAGGCACAAACTTTCTGTTCAAATATCCAAACTTGTTAAGCACCGGGGCAATCAATGATGTCGTAGACAAACGAAATATCCCGCCTTCTCGCCTCCTTGATCAACACCTAACGTCCAGCAGATTCCAGCGTTAAACACAGCACATCACCCACAGACAAAGGCACACACGCACACATACACAAAACCACTGCGTAAAACAGCAGCGTTGAAAGGAACTGTGAGGGAAACAGTGGCGTTGAAACGCGACAGCTTCCGACACGTAGGAGTTGGGCTGGTGGCAAGCGCACGTGTGTGTCGGTAACGGCAGCAACACCAGCAAGAGCGCTGGATTGTACCACTCCTAACAGGCACGCACGGCCAAGGGGATGTCAGTGAAAATCTCCCGAAGCAGAGTAGTGCGCGTATGCCTGTGTACGTGTGTGTGTGCGCGCGCGTGGGTGTGTATGAGAGCGAGAGGCAGACTGGGGAAAGGTTGCAGTGATGCAGTTGCCGTCGGGCATCGTAAGATGTGGATGAAGTGTAGGTCCCATTGAGTGCTATACCAATTTAATTATTGGTTAGTCGCGTAACTGCTTCATATTTATGTATCGCATGAGTAGGCTAGGCTATTCCAAAACTCAGCCCTAGGGATCAGTTATAGAAGAGGTATAATCTGTATCTAGAGGGCCTTTTTGAGATTCAGACAATGCGGTTCAATTCACGTATTTTTATATACGTGTGTGTGTGTGTGTGTGTGTGTGTGTGTGTGTGAAGGGGGTCTCCTTTCTGAGAGCCAATCTAACATCTGCGCTCTGCTAAAAGACACATTATCTTACTTTACATTGTTAGACTCAGGACTGCATGGGAATCACTATTTGATAAGCGTGACTGACAGGTGTCAGCGAGCCGCCCGAGTGGTGAAGATGGGCGCTCCTTAATTAGTATAAGTCAATCCATTTACCCTCCGTAAAAGAGAACTACCGGCAACGGCCTCTCTCTCTCTCTGTCTTTGTGTGTGTGTGTGTGTGTGTGTGTCTAGAAGGACAAGATAAAGGGAAAAAAGAAAAGAGGAGTGGAGTTGAGTCCGACGAGACTGAAGATCAGATCTGTCAACGAAAGCCCGCGTTACTTAGTATGAGGCGGACAAAGCATCTCCTGGCGGTTTGGGCGTTCGCACCCTATCCCTCGACACCCACCACCACCCCACCCCTTCCCTCTCCCTCTTGCCAAAGACCACATGCTGTGCAGCGGAGTTATCTCAGGCAACAAGACCCTCTCGGAGCGATTTGTGAGCCTCGGCGTCCTATTATCCACATCACATCAAAACCTTACCCCCTCCATCAAATGTCTCCGGCATTATCAACATGAAAGGCGTTTCTTTTTCATGTCCCAATCTTTCCTTAGACTTGGTCGCTCATTCAAGGACATCGGAATGCTACATAGGAAAGAGTTTGGTAGCTCATGGCCTCGAGAAATGTCGTGTTATCTTGGTCGTATAGAGACACTCCGGGGTTTTTCTCCTTTTTCGCTAGGACATCAAGCTTTCAAACTTCAAAAAGTTGCGCAAAGCAATTATGAGTTGTGAGCATTTTCATGTTCAAAAAGCATGTATAATGCATTACACGTGCAGAAAATTATAATATATTATCCTGTTGCCTAGGATATTATCCTTCATTGCATGCATGCTGTTTCATTACTGATCGTGCTTCTTTTATCTTTTAGGGCACATAATGTTGCCAAAAATCACTCTACTCATTGATAAATGAAACAGTTGACTAGATCAAGATTATAAAGACCTTGCACACCTAAGGGTAGCCTTGCAGCTCCTTGATTTGTTAGCCTGCTGAAAAATATATGCGAAACTGAGCAAAGTGTCAGTGTTGCGTTTTGTTTACGTTCATCATACAGTGCAGTATATTCCACTGCACCTGTTTCTGATTCCATGGTGCTGATGCTGTCGCTTACGCCCTCTACTGGAGGGAAACTCTAGCATTTCTTATGGTGTCCTTTCCATGCGTAAAATCCAAGTGATCTGTCATGGTTTTTAAAAATAGCGGCGGGCAAATAGGGAGGCAAAGGAAGTTTGTGCCTAAGGCGGAACAAATTGGAAACTCTTCAGTAACCTACAGAGAGACTATAAAAGTAGAATTAATCCCCCTCAGTACTCATATCAGATCCTGCTCTCCAAATCAGCTCAACATGCGATAGAGGATGTAGGCTACATGTACTCAAGTCTGCATGCACAGCAGGTGACTTCATGTTAATGTGTGTGCCATAAAGTATGACGCATGGAGACCGAATGAAAGGTTATCCGGAAAGACGGTGGCTTTTATTAGGCTATGTGAATAAAAGCCAGCCAGCTGCGATTTTTTTTCTCCTTTGGAGGCAGTAGTAGTGCAGATTCTGCTCAAGGCCATAACATTGATCCCGTGTTGCCTTGAGTTGCTAACAGGTAAGCCACTGGAATGTTAATCACTGAGCCATTCAAAGTATGCTATTAGTACATTTCAATAAATAGATTACTAAAGTGAGTCCACAAAGAAATGTTCCCTGTCACATCTCTGCATTTTTTTATATAAACAATGTATTTATAAATAATTCCCCTCCAAGCTAAAACAATCAAGCCACCTTAATACACAGTAGGCATGAAACAACAACACAGTCACTTACAAGTACTAACTCAATTCTTTTTAACATTTGGTGATCAAAGGGAGGAGGAGAGGACTCTTGAATATTCCAAACAATACATGGTGTGCATACAAAACAGGTTAGTGCTAAAGTCAGACATAGGCTATATTTATGATGGTGGAAACAGGTAATGTGTATTTGTTACAACAAACCCTGATATTATATTGAACAGTTTGATTTGAATTTATGCTTGTGCATGTAAATTGGAACTCATAGAAATGTGAAGGCTTCATATACCCATTTGACAATTGAAGTGCTACATGTATACATGCATAGGCCTACAGAGTGATGTGTCCTGAAGGTATAATAGAGAGAAAGAAAGAGAGATACTGTAATGTTTTTTCTCTAACATTAAGAACAGTGCATTAAGATTAAGAATGTTAGAGAAAGGATAATATTGCAAATTTGTAAGTTTATTCTCCAGCACCTACAACAATAATTCTAAGAATATGCACGAAACAGTATAAACAGTCAGTATAATATAATACTTGTAATAACAGCATGTAATAACATGTCTGCTTACATTGATCAGTCTCTTGTGTCATGTCCTCGGTCCCACTGAGAAGCACCTGACTCTGCAGACTAGAAGGATGGATGCATTGGAGTACCAATCTATGATAATATGAAGAGTAATAGAAAACTATTGCAGTACAGTATTTGTTATGTGTTCAGTTTTATTAATTAGGCCTACTTGCCTTTAAGCATTGCTTTTTAGACCATGTACTAAACAACCTCAAGTGCTGAAAATGATGAGAGAGAGAGAGAGAGAGAGAGAGAGAGAGAGAGAGAGAGAGATGTAATGTAGGCCTATATCGTAATATGTATCATTGTATTGTTATATTGCTTGTATCATTATAAAATCTAAAAGAACAACACCAAATCCTGTTACTCAGGTTTAAATTTCCAAATGAAGAGTTCAGATGAAAAAACTCTGAAGTCAATTTGCAATGCATTTACAGAAATATATTTACAGTAGATATAAATGTTTGTTTATTGATTCTACTTTAAAAATATGAATTCTTAATTCTCATATTTCTGAAAATGCTCTGAGAGGGTCATCAGTATTCATTCATTAGTACTGTCTAGATTCCTAAAATAAATCTCAAGAATGGCCAGCTTGACCAACACCAAGTGACCAGAACTAATAAAGCCCTGACCAGAGGAAAGCGTGTTAGACAGACACCCTACAGAAGCCAGGCAGATAGGCAATCATGACTTAAATAATGTAGCTCTTAGAAATAATTAGAACTTTTTCTCATAACCCAACAACACTAGCACAGTGTGTGTGTGTGTGTGTGTGTGTGTGTGTGTGTGTGTGTGTGTGTGTGTGTGTGTGTGTGTGTGTGTGTTGCATGTTTTGTTCAGATTACTGATATTTCATCCTTGAATCCATACCTCTAACACATTTCCTAATTCCACCTAACTATAACCAGAAGATTTAGAGCTATTACGGGGTGAAGATGGACCAGCGGCCGTTTCCTTAATCTTTAGCCTGTCCTTGATCGACATGAGCAATGACACATGTTATTAATGTTATTAACACTTTAGATTCATCACCCTCTGTTCATTCCTAAAATAACCACAAGGTAAGAGGAAAAGGGATAGACAGATGGATACAGACAGAGAGAGAGAGAGAGAGAGAGAGAGAGAGAGAGAACAAGAAAGGGGGAAAAAAAGAGGGAGAGTGGGGGTAAGAGAGGATGGGGTAGTAGCACTTGACTCTGGTGGTGCACTTGTACCCTGTACTCTGAATGGTGGCTAACCAGACAGCCATTATGGAAGCAGGAGAAACAGCACTCCTGCTGAGAAGAAATTTAATCATTTCCCTGAGCACCGGAGCACAGCAGGATGGAAAGGTTTTTAGAGCTGATTTACAGTCACTTAAAGTGCTTAGAACTAAATACGCCTCATTTTCTATGTTCTGGACATAGCAATTTAAAGAGAGGGAAAAAAACATGAAATATATGATGTTATTAATGGCTTCATAATGATAGATTCCTGTTTTTCAGCCAAGTTATGTGTTATACAAGTGTACCTATAAACCATCAATATTTAAACCTCTAAAAATTAGTAGGCATGTATGAGAATCTCTGATCACCAAAATCTCCTCCCGATTACATATCAAGGATTAGGCTTCAACTCACGGGGTTTTGTAAATGCTTTTGTTTAATTCATGAAATGTGGTAAGGTAAACTTCACATGCAGCCACGTGGGTGTTGCAGGACCAGCACATGTCCAGGGAGCAACTATGTAGGGTGCAAGATGGCTTGATGCAAATTCACATTCATAAGCACTTTGTTTATTCCCAAGGGGTGAAATCTAGTCTGAGCAGACAGTGATGCACATAGCATTCTCACTGAGTGAACCCAATCATAGCATACATCAAGGAGAATGCAAATCAAAGAGAGAGAGAGAGAGAGAGAGAGAGAGAGAGAGAGAGAGATCATAGAAGTCCAACATCAAGTCGCAGAAAACAGAATGAATAACAAATAAGATGTTTCTTAGACAGACCTTGTTGACTGTTGTTGTCATGCTTTTATTGCCAACTAGGCAGCAGACATACAAACATATTAGATTTTTTAGAAAGGCTGAAGGAGAGAAACAAAGTGTCTACCATGCATTGTAAAATTTTCTCTAACACTGTTTCATTATTGTGCCCCGGCCTTACCATCTCAAAATCAAGGGCTGAGAACTTAAAGGGCGTGAGTGACATTTTGGCCAAGATTTAGTTATGTAAATCAAATGAAAGATATTTTACAGTCTTATAATAATGGAAGTAGAATATAATACATTTACATTTATTATGCAAAAAAAATATCTAAAGTCTTAACTGTGAACAAACAGCAGTTCGAGCCAGAAGGGTGTAACTGCATTTGACTAAAAGATATGTTATTATTCATTCAAGTATTGTGTCATCCATCTGTGTAATAAATGTACTTTAAATCCATACAGAGAGTAGTAGCTGCATTTATTTCTTCTGTTTTGGCTCTCGAAAAGTTGGTGAAATGCCAATCATGCCCTTCAGGTAGGCTACTCAGTGCAGGTGATCAGGCAGTAGCAGTAGCAGTGCTGTGGGACCTATGTGATTGGCTGGAACCCAGAGTTCCATCCACCTCAGAGACTTTACTGGCACGAATCAGTCACAGTAAATTTGGGCCGGCCAGGAAAAAAGCTCTGGATGACGTGACGTTGGCGTTCGAATCAGCTGTTATACTAGAGAGGGTTGAAGCCAAGCTCATGTTCTATGATCTGTGACAGGGAGGATACTCAGCATAGCGAACATTCTAAAAAGAAAAATCCACTTCCTGATTGACTGATTCATCACCAGTTACATTTTAGAAATCTTAAGGCTTGGGGTTAGGAAGGACACTGTTGCTGGTCTTATGTGAAATATAAAACCTCTGTGTTTGTGTTTATAGAAATGGTATTTCTTTAATTGCATTAAATAAATTAATTTAATAATAATAATAATAATAATAATATTATTATTGTATTGTTTCAATTAATTGTAATTTAAACAATACAATTTCAAATCGTTATTATTATTTTTTGTATTTTTTGTATTTTTGTTTTTGTATTTATTTTTTTTTTTTGGCAATCGTTCAAGTTACATAATTCAAATTCAGTCTCTGTTGGCACATATTTCTGTCAATACAAAGATGCTAAGACACAAATGACAGACAGGATAAACTCCAGTGAAAATATAACCTCCAATGTAAACAGTCTCTGCAGAATCTCCTCTCCCATGTGGTTTGGTGCTCTGAGTCAAGCAGCAGACTTATTCTAGTCATATTCCAGACACATTCATCCACGTCAGACACGGATGTAGCATCCAGTTCCTTCGCTTGGGGCAAACACATCATTTTTTGACCAAGCTGGCCTGGCCTACACTGCATGAGATATCACCAAAGGGAGTAGAGGCCAACAGGGCACTTTCCTTTATGGTTTCAGAGGAATAGTGGAGAAAGTGGGTAGAATAGTCACAGAATAGTGGCCAGTGTTATGTGTCATAGGCGGTAATATCATTGATTTGCTTGGATTTGAAACCTGACTGCATTGTGGAATGGTGTGCTTTTCAAGCCAGGATGGAGACAACCTTGAACCATAAACAATTTCAGCAAAAAAAAAGTGCAAATACAGTAGTGTAACAAATGCAACGACATTTTGTCATGTTTTCCAAACCATCAAAAATGCATACCTGAAAACTGCCCAGAGAACATGAGGCAGGTAACCACTGACATACTAAAAAGAAGTGAAAATTGACTGTGTCAGAAGTTGGATTAAACCTACACTGTGATGTGAGCCTCTAGCCATCTTAGTAAAAAAAAAAAAAAAAAAAAAAGGCCTCCTGTTTGTGTCTGTTTCAAGATGGCTGCCAAAGCTGGCCAAACTAAAGTGAAGTTTGCAGCCATGGCCTCCACATTTGTGCTTTTATGATGGGCTGAGAGAGCTGAGGGAATGGAAGAGGAAGTCTGCAATGAAGACCTGCATGTAATGATCCACGAGTTTCGTCTCGAGATGAGAGGACTCTGGCACACCGGCTGGGTCAAGCTCTCTGCTCCAACCTGAACAGCGGGGAGTTGATTTAATTGAGTCATGATGGCGTACCCACTGAACACCAGGCTTTGTTCAAGGCCAGGGTCGTCTCTTAGATGGCTCAACCTCATGTAAACAAACCTTCGTATGAGGACAGTCTTCTTCTAATTACCGACTACAAATTTAACATGTCATTTGGAAACAAAAACAAATATCTTGAAAACATGGTGGCTGACAGTCTGGCGGAGAGATAGTCTTTTATGATTACCTTGAGTATTTCTTCCCTCTGAAACTGAAAGTACTTTATCAGTGCAACTAAAGCATACATGCGAATAAAGGTAAATTGGGTGGTTGTGAGGCCCAGAGACTTTTCTATAGCCACATACCCTCAAAGGCGACATTGGGATTGTTGTCCATCTGTACCTATTGTTGGCTGAAAGCACAAGGCATTTTAATGAAAGTTAGAGATTCCATGCTACTCTTTGTCCTTGCATTGCATGCAGTTTGTATTGTATTTACCTGGTGATGCATTTATGCATTTAGACATTCCCTGTTTGGAATGAGCCTTTGTGATAGATTCTTGCTTTCATTACCGCCACTGTATCTTCTCTGCCTGCCGATGTTGTCACCGATACATATAGAGTAGCCGATCTATCGTGAGTTTGTGTGTGGACTTTTCGCTGGTTGGTGGTGGTGCTGAGGAAAGAGGCGGCAGCGGAGCTTTAAAACAGCCATGGTGGATTATTAAGGCTTAATTCTGCAACCGTGCGATAGAAGTTCACCCTCAGCCATGGAGGTGGGGGTGGAGGTGGTGGGAGGGGGTCAGGGAGGGGGTGGGACACATGAAAGGTACGTCTCCAAAGACCCCCTGCAGAGAAGGGGGACTTAATAAAACCTGCAGAGCACTAACAGGAGAGGGAGGAAGTTTTGAAAGTAAAGAGCCACCTCTAGCTGTTCTCTCTCTCTCTCTCTCTCTCTCTCTCTCTCTCTCTCTCTCTCTCTCCCTCCCTTTTTTCTCTCTAATTCCCTTTCTTCGCTCTCCCTCTTTCTTCTATTATCTTCACTCTGTCTTATGCAAACACAAAACAAGCTCCCATGCTTGCTCATAGTCTCTCTCTCCCTCTCCTCTCTTTCAGCTGAACTTTGCTTCTTTCCTCTCTGTCATTTTCATTTCACACCCCCACTCTCATCTTGGCCCTGCCCCAGTGAATTTTGGGAAATTTCCCTCCAGCATCTCTCTCTCTCTCTCTCTCTCTCTCTCTCTCTCTCTCTCTCTCTCTCTCTCTCTCTCTCTCTCTCTCTCTCTCTCTCTCTCTCTCTCTCTCTCTCTCTCTCTCTCTCTCTCTCTCTCTCTCTCTCTCGACACACACACTCTTGTGTGTACTTTATTCTGCATGTGTTTGTCTCTCTCTCTGTGTGTTTGTCTCTCTCTCTCTCTCTCTCTCTCTCTCTCTCTCTCTCTCTGTGTGTGTGTGTGTGTGTGTGTGTGTGTGTGTGTGTGTGTGTCTATTATCTTGTGTTGCTTGTGTGATCTACTGCAATACACTACATAGCCTACACTCCTTTTGTGCCCAATTAACACACTGCTTTTTTGTTGTAACACTCTTTTTCTGGCTGCTCTCTCTCTCTCTCTCTCTCTCTCTCTCTCTCTCTCTCTCTCTCTCTCTCTCTCTGCACATCTCTATGGTCAATTATAACTCTTTTACTAGTAGCAGTACAAACTGAAGAAAAATTTAAAAAAAGAAGAAGAAGAAGAAATATATAGTGCCTTACAATCAAAGTCAATACTATTTCAACAATAAACATGTAAGTAAACAGGGAATGAGTGTATGTGGCAGGACTAATATTAAAATGACTTCCACTCCCTATATCGCTGTTTGTTAGATTGAGAGACTTCTGTTTTGAGACAGAAAGTGACACGATACAGCCTTGTCATGAATAGAGTGCTGACTAAATGTGAATTGTCATCCCACAAGTTGTCTTGCAAATTATAGTCATCCTTTCATGTTGTCCCATCAGGCATATGATAGTCAATTATTTTTATAACTACTGTGTGTATCAAGGGAGTGAAAGACACAGTGGCCTTTAATGCAGTGTGCAGATGATATATGTCCCTTAATGATATAGATGTTTACTCACAGGGCGGGATCCTGTCAGGGCTGTGTTGAGCTTCTTTCCTGATCGATGCGCCATCTGTGGTTCATTACTTGAGTGAAGATGGTATTCACTGTACAGCACAGGACCCACACTGTGTCCTGCCTTTCATAGCTCTCAGCACCCAATAAATTACCTTTAAAAAGAAAGAAAGAAAGAATGAAAGAAAGAAAGATAATCTTCTCCCTTGTCTGTTTCACCAGATTCACAAAAGGCACAAATGGTTATTGAGAATCTTTCAGTGCTTTACATAGCAGTCAAAGATGGTTGCTGATCTTTCTCCATATTTTCCAATCCTTCCACATGATGAGATGCACTGTTTTTGTTAGCTTATTCTCTAATAACATTCCTCATTACATAGCTTTGTGCAGAGATTCATACAATGTCATGATAAATGGCCATACATTCTATAATAATCTATAAGAACTCTATGGACAGTTGCCTCAATACCACAAAAAACTAATCCTTATTGTAACAGTTCTTGGGTGTCTCCTGTTAACGGATGCAGGTGTGTTTTGATTTCAAATGCACAGAGTGACAGAGTGGTTATGCTGTTACTTTTATCTTCGTTCAAATGACAGAGGCATAGAAAGGACAGATTTTCATTGAATCATGCTTTGCAGGGTGGCATGTCTCATTTTGTTTAGCGCAGAGTAAAGTGAAACTAATGAGTTACCTTGAGAGAACAGAGGGTAACAGAAGATCCTTGGCTCTCTGCAGGGGGGTGAGAAACATTGACTCTGCCAGGGCAAGAGCACAGATCTCTGCCGTGACGACATCCATCCCTTGCTGAGTGCTAAGTTTATCCAGGTCTGGCACAAATCTGGTAAAACGTTACAAAATCGGGCCCAGGCCTATTAGCTGTTATCAGAACCTCAAGTCGACCACCGGTCATGACGACACCTTTAGTCTTGTTATTCATCCAAGAGATGTAACATACATGAACCGCACACGCTACTTCAACACCTTAGGCTAACATGCTAGCTCTGATCACATCATTTAAACCAACAGGGGACATGTTGTATACTTGGTGCAGAGCGGACACAGTATCGTCACATTGTCTTTAAAGTGGAAGCAGCGCCCGAACACCATGTTGTGCAAGGCAAGATGCGTCAGAATGCTGATGAGGCAATCAGCTTGAGATGGCGGCGTTCACCTTGCAGGGCGGCGTATCCTTCACGTTTGATGGCAACTTCTTTTCAGGATGGGTGGGTGTGTGGGAGTTGGGGGTGAGAGAAAGGGGGGAAAGTTTCAAAGAGCCTGTCTTTCAAAGACCCCCTAGTGTTTGTGCTCAAATGAGAAATCTCTGCGGCTCTAGCACCTAGCCGCTAATCTGGGCTGCGTCTGCCTGAGCGAGGAGGCCTCACGTGCGTTTGACAAAGGCTAGGCAGACTTATCAAAGTACATCAGCCATGATCCTGCCGTCTCTCGCACCACTGTGAAGCTCCGACAGCGTGTATGCAAGAGTTCCTACCCGACCTCGTTGCCACAGACACACTCAGAATCCCAAGAGGCTAAATCCAGACAAACAAAGAGGGAGAGAGAAGGAGGGGAGTGTGTGTGTGTGTGTGTGTGTGTGTGTGTGTGTGTGTGTGTGTGTGTGTGTGTGTGTGTGTGTGTGGAGGGGGTGTTGTGGGGTTGATGGAGAAAGCCGAAGGGAGTGCAGCAGGTAAGTCCAGTCAGAGGAAATGTGAGAGATGTAGAGACAGCGTGAGACATAAATGGAGAAGGAGGGAGAGAAACACAATGAGAGAGAGAGAGAGAGAGAGAGAGAGAGAGAGAATGAGATGAGGTTGAGAGTCTGTACATATTCTCCTCACAGTTTAACGAAGCAGGCAGATCTCAGCATGACCTCATATCACCCAGAGCCCCCTACAAGCGCCACACTGGGCATCTTCCTTACGAGCGGCCATTACGGCCAGAGCCCCTGCTGCCATAACGACATGCCAATTTCCAGCTCAAATCACCTAAAATCACCTCAGTATAGCAGACCATGGGAGGCTAATGATTTCTATATGGGATGGCAGGTAGGACACAGCACAGCATAGTAAGGCTATCCTATCATAGGCTGAAAAGGAAATGTGATTTGCTACATGTAAAGGTATTGGGTTTGGTTGTTTGTTGTTCACCATGACATTTCCTGTGGTGCCCCTATCTTCTGTCAATGTCTGAAGGTTAGTTCTTTGCTTCAAAGCAGTGGGAGAAAAAAAAAGAAGCAAAGGTGATAAATGCACTCAAATGTGAAGACGGTTTAGCCAAAACTACACTCTCCTCCTTTTTCAAGAGTAAGACAGGGTGAAATCTCACTATCAATACCTCCTGGCAGACTGCAGCCCGCATAAAATGAGATATTGACCCAAAGACTGGTGAGATAATCACACCTTGCCTCCTTCCAAGGAGGATTGACCCTCAGAAAACTTAATAAGAGATCAAAGGAGACGGCTTTTATGAGAAAAGGGAGGAATTAAAAAGGCAGGAGATACTGCGCACTTTGCTCGACAGTCGGGGTCTAGTTGGCTGGAAGTGGGATGATATCCTGCGCTCATCAGGTGCGATCACGCCGCTTTGTTCCGCCACAGCCTCCGAGAGCGACAGTTCATGTGGAGTTCAGACGAAAGACGAGAGGGAAGGGGAGACGGGAGAAAAAGAAAGATGGAGGCGAAGGAGAGGAGGGAGGGAGGGACGGCAGCTCAGGAGCAGCTGTGCTGGTGAATAATTACTGCTTCTTCTCTTCAGATCCGTGTGGAAGTCAGCCTCTGATTTACATGAAAACAGCCAAATAAACAAGCCTCTTGACGTCGCCACCGCCGCCACTACTCGCTCTCTCCAATACATTTGTCTTGTTTCAAAAGAAGTGCCACTACCCTGCCAATACTGCTGCCCAAAGATAATTCTACTGGCTTCAATCTAAAGGGAAAGTTTGGTTTGACAGCTAAAATCATTATTGATCTTGTCATCCTAGTTTGAATGTAGAATTTCTCCATCAAAGTACATTTACATTTACATTTATGCATTTAGCAGACACTTTTATCCAAAGCGACTTACAAAAGAGGCAAAGCGACTTACAAAAGAGAGTAGACATTAATGTAAATAATAATAATAATAATAATAATAATAATAATAATAATAATGTCTACAAAAGTAGACATTCATGTAAATAATAATAAGCAATGGCTATCATTTACAACAAAAAAAGAAAAAAAACTTCTAATAAATAAATGTGTGTGTGCATGTTTGAAAGTCAAACACTTCCCAACATAATAATTGACAATGTTATAATTTCAACATCAGTCACCATATAGAATAATGAATGAATGACTATCAATTATCAAAGATTAATCACAGATAGGAAGAGAGAGAGAGAGAGAGAGAGAGAGAGAGCAGAACCCTTTCTGAAGCCTATTAATACTGGTGAGGATTTTTCATTATGTGGGGAACGGTAGTGCTTTAATTGAATCCGGAAATCAGTCTTCCGCGATTGGCTGTACAAACTCATTTCTAATTGTCTTGCTCAGTCTGCCTGTTGTGCCTCTCACTCCAGCCTGAGCCTGCATAGGAGGACGGCAGCAAATCTCCACTAGGTCTCTGGGAACAACTCACCCAATAAACAATCCAATTTCACAAGGGCCGCCGCGGCCTCCCAGCACCAGCCCATTCTGTCTTCACAATAGCCTCTCCTTCTGAGATATCCCCCCTTTACTCTTGTAATCGACATGCGGGAAAAGCAAGAGCGAGGGGTCTCTCTCTCTCTCTCTCTCTCTCTCTCTCTCTCTCTCTCATTTTTCCTCTCTCTCTTTCTGTATCCCAGCTGCTGCATTCTACCAGCAAACAACTCTTATGTTGGACAGACAAAAGTGTTGTTTACTCTTGCCACAAATATTGATTTGTGCCTCTTTCTCAAGAGGGCTGTGCTTATATTCCTTACAGCACTGATAGACTCCTATTGATGGGCTGTTTTGTATTATGATGTGCTAATGATGTGGTTTTGCAGTTATTGCCTTTAGACTTTTTAAAAGCGTCCATCAATATGGTGAATAGCCTGCACTCCAAGACCGATTTAGACATAATTCAGATGTGTGTACTGTGTATTCAAAAGTAGTGGAGTACAGACACTGCTCCTGAGATGTTGCAAACAGATAAGCAACCAACTCACTGCCGATTATATCTGAATTTTGATTTGGTTCGATAAGCTTCATAAAACCTTTTGTATTGTTCCGGGTTCAGTCATCCAGCTGTGGTGAATGTATACAGCTACCTGCCCTTTGCATGCAATGCTAGCATGAACATCTGGTCCATAAATGAAACGGGCTCGTTTGAGAACAAATGCACTAATGACGTCATAATCATGTATAATTTTAGATTAGCTGAAAACTTCTGGATCTTCTCCAAGCCATCTGGACCGCTAATTAGTGTGAACTTATGACAGTGGCATGGAGTAAGGGTCTCGGGACTCCGCTATGAGATTCAATGAGACTTTATCTCCCAACGTACTCACACACACACACACACACACACACACACACACACACACACACACACACACACACACACACACACTAAAACACTCAAGTCCATCATCATCACACACATTTCTTGTCTTACTGATGCTGCTTTACGTTGTTGGTAGTTACATATTGTCTATGTTATTCCAGCATACTTCTACAGTAAGTGCTCTATATAATTTTTTAACATTTTGTAATGTCGTTCTTATCTACTCCTTTACCCATCGCTTCACGGACTGTAATTTAAAGCAGTACCAAATATATAGACAGGGATGCCGCTGGAAATTTTGGGCACCCTAAACATTAATTGTAATATTCAGATGTTCACTGGGAGCCACTGTGAGTACCAGTGAACTCCACCACCCCCCACCCACACACACACACACACACACACACACACACACACACACACACACACACACACACACACACAATTCTGCAGCAACATGTAGAATGAAATATTCAGATTGTCTCTCTGAAATTGTAAAATTAAAACTATTTAAAAACACTGTATTCTGGTTGTGAAGGTATTAAAAAACACCAACAACAACAACTAGGCTACAATAACATAATACAATTTCATGCATGGGCATACCAAAACAAGTCTGATCGATAGACATGCATGTTTTTGGTGAGCTTTAGATGTGAGATCACAGGGAAAGTTTCACACTTTATCTGTCAAGCTCTTCTTCTGTGCGGTGTCATGCATAAGCTAGCTCTAAAAGACAGCATGGATCAGCATGGTCGTTGGGTGAGGTAGCTAACTTCAGGCTGTCGCAGTGCACCTTGTTCTGCCACACTCTCACCAGATTTACATTTGTGCTTGTGTGCAAGTGAAGGGTTCCTAGACTTTTGTAAATAAGCAGGGGAAACAACATATTAACCATCTGGATGCAATTTAGAAGAAATAAATCATATTTAATTAATTTCTATTAATTTTATTGTCCAAGATGCTGTGAAAAGAAGGAATGGGAAAACTAGCTTGGGATGGATAGTGTTTCAGAATGAATGAAGATGCATTTGCATCTCTTTCTCCGTGATGGTGCAATTACACTCAAAGCATTTCCTTGCCAACTCCTCCCAAGAACTTCATCTAACTGCCGAGTCCTAGCCAAGCTCATTTGGTGGAATTGAGTTCCCTGACTGCCAAAGCAAATGTTCTGCCACAAACACAAACTTTACTGTTTTTCTTGCCTTACTGCTGGCTGGGATTTCTACCAACTGAATAGATTTTCTTTTGGTAATTTACTTTTCCTTTTTGTGCACAATTTCAGTATCAGTTCAAAATGTGAGGTGGGATCAGCAGATTGCCAATGGAGAACCACATAAATATTTTTGATAGATATGGTCAAAAAACTTTAGCTATTTAATTTATTTTAATTATTTATCTAACTTGTTATTTTACATTACGTAACAATTTCTTTACCTAATAATTATTTTTTTCTCTCCCTTGTCCCAGAAATCATCTGTCTGGCTGCAGGGATGGAGAAGACCTTAGATAATTTAATCCCCATGTAATGTACACAGAGTATCCTAAATCCCGCCTGTATTCTCCTCTCCCATGGAGCGCATCCCTCGTCCTCCTAATCCCCATCCACTGTTTAGGATTTACATACACAATGTAGCTGCTTGGGAAAAAAATGGATGTGAGCATTCCATATGTTGAGGATTCTGTTTCTTTTGATGTTATATAATGTGTACATTTATTGATTTTTTCCTCTTCGGCATTTAGTTGTACAGTGCATGAAGCAAACAAACAGATACAAACGTTGTTGTATCTATAGCTTGACATATCTTGTATTTCAGATAACTTATTTAATTTGACATGAAACTCCTATTTGCTATTTGTATCTGATGGATGAAACAAAAATGAGGAAGATTGTCAACACTGTCTTGATAGATACGTGTAACTGGACATAGAATAATTAAAGAAAGAAAAAGTCTTGAGCTCAGTGTCACCAAATTGAATGAACTGGCTATGGACTTCAGGAGGGAGAAACAACCACATTATACTCCAATCAAAATCTATGGCACCACAGTGGAGAGAATGAGCAGCTTCAGAGTATCTTCAGTATATTCAGTTCACATCACTGAAGATTTGACATGGTCACCACACTTCTCCACTGTGTTGAAAAAGGCAAGACAGTGTCTTTATATCAACCCAGGAGGCTGAGGAAGTTCAGGATCTCTACTGAGCTGTTGAAGACTTACTATATTGCCACCATATATTCAAGGCCATCGCAACAGGACAGGCAAACTAGGCGATTGCCTGGGGCCCCAGGCTGAAAGGGGCCCCCAAGATTGACTGTTTAATCATTTTTACCAAGTTTAGTTGGTGGTGTCTTTCAATAAAATATGACTTTAGGGTGGAGTTAGACAATTGTAAGTTCAACTCAAATAATTATATTAATGAAAGATGCATGAAGATTACAACAATGTGGTTTAAGTAAGTCTTTATGGGGGTGAAGGGCCCCTATATGTTTGCTTAGGGCCCCCTAAGTACCTTGAAACGCCCTGCATGTATTATATCTAGCAACATCACTGCTTGGTATGGCCACTGCACCTCTCAGGATAAAATGGCCACTGCACCTCAACAGAAAAAATCGATGTGCCGAATCACCAGGACCAATCTCCCCGGCCTATATTCCAGGTGATGTCAGACTAACAGGATTGTAGTGAAATGTGAAAGTGAAAAACAGGTTTGTAGAGCACCAGAAGTCAATTGCTATGTAACGGGTGCTATATAATTATAATTGAATTGAATTGATTGCAAAGACAAAGGGTTTGACTGCCAAGCGTCATTGAGAAACCTCAGCGTATCTCAAACTGTGGGGCGCAGACACATGACAGGTGGGGCGCGAGACATCTCTTTGCCCCCCAAATTTACAGTTATTTGTCAGATATGCACATTTGACAGTAAATTGAGCTTTCCAATGGTGTTATTTGCTACTTGGTGTGATGAGGAGTTAGAGAGAAATTTGGCTTAGAATTAGTAACATGAAAATTCAAACATTGACAAAAACCCTATACTCGCAAAGTATTTCTCACAGAGATATTGTGCGCAAATTGAGCCTTCCAGGTGGGGCGTGAAAAATTCTCTGCCTTCTTAAGTGGGGAATGACAGAAAAAGTTTGAGAACCACTGGGTTAACTCGTTGACAAGTAAAAGTCTCACAGTTTGTTCGACAACGAGAGACTGCACTCACCCCAATAAATTGTTACAGGCGTGTGTTGTGTGCACTATGTCTATTCTAAGCATGACTGTACTGTAGGTTAGACAAGGACACATAAGTTTCTAATCAACTTCTCACACTTTTTGGAGCTTTCAGTAGGCCTATATAAAAAGACAGAAATATTGGTAGTCCTGATGAAGGGTCGCTCCAGTCTATCACAGAAGAGGTTAAATACAAAGAAACACACCTTGCAAACATTAAAAATAAATGCTTACATTGCAATTGCCAACACAGGGCACCATCTGGCACAAAATAAGGTAAAGCCTCTTTTTAAACGCTGGGGGTTAGATGGGTCTCCCATTTAGTGGTCTCTTCTGCAGGTGAAGCAGTGGGGCTCCAAGTCCTTTACCTCTCTCCACCTCACTCTGGAGAACCATAATTGGCCCCCTAGGCCTCAAAAGAAACCAGAGGGAAACTTCTCTCTTGCTCACACACACACACACACACACACACACACGTACACAGAGACAAACACAAACACACAGACAAACACAGCTCCTGCAATTAGCTTTACTTTCTAGTGTTTCATTGGCAATGTTTAAGAGCTAGGAGTCTGGAGAAGAGCCTAACTGCCACCTCTCTGAGTCTTGGAGACATCACTGTGCAAATGATACACGCTCCTTCCTTTCTATGGGTGGATCAGTCATTTCCGCTTCATTTTATGTGCTGGCTATTTTTTTGTTGTCACATTCAAACCGTGTGTCTGATGGTTGATCTGTCACGCTCTTCAGCTTGTTCACGTGCCAGTCGGTAGAACGGGACGTCACGTCTCTTTCTTCTCGCTCTTTCCCCGGGCGTAAGTTTTTGCCAGCGAACCTCTACCTTGGCTTCGCCGGCGTCGCCCCTACCGGTCGCGGGTCGAGTGGCAAACCGTATTTTGGCGTCACCGTGAGCAGGTTGGACCCCCCTGAATCTCCCCTCGTACCCTTCGTGCTACAAAGCCCAGGAACCACTCAAACCTCGCCCAGCCATCTGTTTCTGGGCCTCCTCCAGTCCATGGGCCTCCGTAGGAGACACTCAATTTCTTTGTTACAGAAACAAAAAAAAGAAAGTCCAAATGAGTGGAACTGGGCCCATTCGCGCACCTTTTCCTACCTTTTCAACCAGATTCCCAATTAAGACCATTTTGCTTCATCTCCATCTGGCAAGAGGAATAACTTTTATTAAAGAGGCCAAACTTTGTACACATGAAGAAAAAGTTTTAACAGGGAAAAAGTTTTTTTTAGTACAGGGGCCCAGTTCAGGAGGCACCAATCACTACAAACTACAAAATGCTTTAGATGCACAGCAAAAATCAATTTAGCAATTCTGATCACTGATTAACGAGTCAAAGCTCTTTTTCGCTTTAATAGGTATATGGACACCTCATCAATTTCAAAACAAAAATTTGTGCCTCGCCGAATATTTGTCAATTGACATTTTGCTAAGGGTATACAGTAGGATTCTCTATATGGCAGTGACTGAATTAAACATTGAAGACGTTTATTATGCCGATATTTTGGAGCATTTCATCCCTATTGTTTGAGGTCACGACTGCTGACAGTATGAAAATAAAAATAGATGCAACTAGCTTTATGTGCAGTATAAGTGAACTGGTGTGTTAACATGAATTGAACTGAGCACAGAAACTCACTTTCAGTTTCATTTTCTTTGCCCCATTCAGTTAGTTATTGTTCTTTTGGTAACACTTTCTATGAGACCATCATACGGAATTGTAAACATAGTCATGAAGGGTTAGAATGCACTCATAAGTCTTAAAAGCACCCAAATCAAGTGAGATAAAGACAAAATTTTTCATGACAATCAATGTCACCACTACAGATAAGTAAAGTGGTGTGTTTCTTAAGGCTTTATGACGCTTCAAGGTGTAAAGGCTGATAATAGCCTACCTACAGCCTATAATAGCCTACAGTCACAAGAATATATAAACAGTATGTCATCATTAATGAAACATTAATGATGCATTATAACCCCTTTAAATGAATTTACAATACTTTATGAATACTGAGTTCATATCAAGTGTTACCACTGTTTTTTCCTACCAACAGCAATTGACCCCAAGCAACAGGGCCAGGTTGAATGGGTTGAAAAGCTTGAGCTTGAAAAGCTTTTGAAGTGTTGGAGGAGGCTAGAAAAAGAAAAAAAAAGGCTTTCAATAAAACGCTAATCTCTTCAGTAGTAAAATAGATGTGTTTTTATTTGAGGCTTTTTATTTGAGAGAGAAAAAGTCATCTTAAGAGCTCTCTTCAGTTTCCAGACTCTTTAATGGGATAAAAGTATGAGTGTCAGTGAATTGTGCATCGTTTCATTCATTCATTCATTCACTCATTTATAATTGTGTATGTTTTTCACAGAAACAGATGTTCTCTAGAGAAATGTTTGTTTTTCTTTCACCATACAAATAGGACGATGCTGAGGCAGGGGAAAACATTTCCACAGACAAATCTGATGAATCTTTGCTTTTTAAAGGGCAATCTGTTCGCTTGCTGTTCCTCACAAAAGATCAATGAGAGAGAAGCAATTCTAGTCCTACAACTAGGCTTTTGTTAATGATCGCTACAATCACCACCATCTTACTTTCCCCCCCTGGCACTCTCCCTTTCCGTCTCCCTGTCTGTTAGGTGCTTTTACTGCCATGTGCTCTTTGACTCATTTGTCTTGAAAAGTGATGTTTAAGGACAAACCCCATGAATAAAATATTGAAGAAAATTGTATCTTTCACATGAATAATACAACAGTAGAAAGTGCAATATTTTAAGTTCACTTTTCAAGGTTACACTGATGCTTGTGTAAAAGTGTGTTTCCATTGGTTGTTTTATGTTCACATTCAGAGAAGTTATGATTCTGCAGTTTCTTTTATCAGTCTTCCCTTGTCATCATAAAATCAAGAGAAACACTCCAGATAAAGTCATGCTGCTGACTGGATGGAGTGAGATCCCCAAGACAAATTCTTCTCATTGAGATACTGATGATGCTACACAATGTTTAGCACTCGATGAGTCACTGATAACACCAAACAAATGTTGAATAATATTAAATACTGACAAGATGCTATCGAGTATATGCTTAAGCATATTATGGTAGATTGTAATAATTATAAACATTTTTTATGGTGCACCCTGAACATTTACTTTTGTTTGGTTTTTGCTTTATATCTCCATTAGACTCCATAGCCTATGACAAATCAAAAATATTTTGATTCTCTTTTGCAAAGTCAATCCAGGGTTGCAATCTGACTTTTCTTACCTGATCAAGTCACATCAGAATACTGAGCAAGTCATGAGCAAGCATTTATGTTTCATAAAAATAGCCTAGATGTTTGTATCATAAAAATAATAAGTCATTTAGCAAAGTGTTCCCAGAATATTTCATATGCATGCCTATATGGGTTTTAAATACTATTTTCAAAGTAGTAGGCTTTTCATTCATTTATTCATAATAATTCAGAAACTTGACAAAATATGATCTTATAGGCCTATGGTCTTAGACATTGGGTCTTAGATTGTAGGAAGCTACAGAGCATGTAGTGCCAACATTTTTTTCTGCACCATGTTTGCCTATTATCCATCAGTGTCATGCTATGTCACTGTCATTATTATCATGACAAAAACTGTACACGCACCACCAGACAAAAAAAAAATCATGCCGAAGTTGAAGGAACATAACAAACGCGGCCCCTTTAATTCCTATCATGTGCAATCATGTGACAAAATCAGGAAGTTATTACTGCAAACTGAAACAGTTCGTGCCGCATTTGCAATGTTATGAGCTCATTCGATTTTTCATGTGTGCCTTTGCAGACATGCTGTTAAGATAGGAAAAAAAAAACTTCGGAAATGCACTATATACACTTATTTCTCCTTTCTTTATCTGCGTCTCTGTTTGTTGAAGCTTCACTTCCTCTGGTCATAAACACTTGGCCATTCAAAGATGCAACTGCAGCGGGTAAGTAGTAGCTTACTCGCTGTTACAGTTAAGTCTATGCTGCTAACGTTAAGTTACAAGCAAGTTTCTTTCATTCTTTCAAGTCTCCCCTTAGACCTCACTCTCTCTGCGTGTCTGTGGGTGTGTGTGTGTTTAATAGTAGAAGCTAATATGTGTGTGCTCCGATTGTGTCCTCTAATGATGACAGCTCACCCAGCTTTGACCATCACTTCTGGGTCTTCTTATCATAATGACCAATTAAAATGCTAATATCATCAGTTCATTGGCCTCACAGCGGTCTTTTTAGTAGTGTTAGTCATGCAAAACTTGGTTTTTAGGTCCTCTGACAGACACAGCTAATTAGAACAGTCATTGTGCTTTTTGATTGTCTAGTTTTTTAATTGTAGGATATATTAACTTGGTTAATATTTTATGTGTTATACTGCATTATGCATTAGATAGTAGCCCAAGTGAAGCAAAGTGAAGCCAGTGAGCTGAGTAGAGAAATGACCAATATAAAGCGCAGTAGAATAGGCCTATGGTCTCTGAAAATGTAACTTATGAGACTGTAGCTTAGCCCAATAGATATGAGATATATTAAACAATATACTGAAATGGCATCTCACCTCACTGTATATAATATACTGTAGCTGAAAAGACAATAAAAGCGACTTAACTTGACATTTAGATCCTATTATGATGAATATGTCTAAGTCATCTCAGCAATAGCTTGAAGGTGGTAATTGTGTTGTATTATGTTGTGTTGTGTGTCCGAAGCATGGCGTACACTGCAGAGAGGGGGTGGGGGGTGGGTTGGATACGGGGGAGACAGGTTGTTAATGAGCAAAGGTGGTAATTGTTGTGTTGTATTATGTTGTGTGTCTGAAGCATGGAGTGCGCTGCAGAAGGGGGGGAGTACGCTGGATGCGGTGGAGACAGGTTGCATGACCTGTGAGATGGAACAGTGTGACGGCAGTGTGGGTTACGGTGGGAGCCCTGATGAGACTGGAGAGACCACACTGGATGCCATGATCATGAATGGGTAAACACTCCCCCACATCAGCTTTGAACACTTGTTCCACACTGTATTTGTGTCTTCACTGCTGTATTAATATCCCTTGTGATAAACTCACCAAGTACTAAAAGGTAGGAAAAAGCATAAGGCAATTTGATACAACATAGGCCGAGCAGTGAACCTGCAATTAACAA
Organism: Sardinella longiceps; assembly: GCA_027497455.2. Lineage (NCBI taxonomy): Eukaryota > Metazoa > Chordata > Actinopteri > Clupeiformes > Clupeidae > Sardinella > Sardinella longiceps. The sequence continues at coordinate 7,598,960 of JAODXP020000010.1, read as the reverse complement.
TAAGTGAATGGGGCGTATAAACTTGATCTCAGTTTCATTTCATTGTGTCCCATTCAGTCAGCATTAGTAATAAGTTTGTTATTTGGTCTACGTTGCATAAAATTTTCTTGTTGTTTTTCTTAAAGACAGCATTCAGATATCTGGAACAACAGGGTTGTTGACTGACTGATTCACACAGGATTTCTCCTGTAATCATTTTCACAGACCCACTCTTGATCCTGTTCTGGGTGTAACAAAAAAATAATATTTTTGCAATACAGGGCTGTACAAACATCCATCTTCATGCATATGGTGTAGGAACAAGCACATTCATTGAAGGCTGCAGATGCTGAAAGGCTGCATTCAGTGGTGTGAGGGTTCTGAGACTGTTTTTCCATGGTTTCAGAGATACCATGGACGTGGGTGCAGTGGCGGACCTTCGCAGGATCAAGAATGCCATCAGTGTGGCCCGAGCTGTCATGGAACACACCACACACACATTCCTGGTTGGGGAGTCAGGTAAAGACTACACACACACCAGTGGCGGCTGCTGGTTTGTCAGATAGGGGAAGCTCAGATTGGGCGATCGGTCATTTTTCCATTTAAACCACTTACTTTTAATGTCATGGATTGTCATTGAGTTTGTTTATTTCATTGAAATATGCATAATTTTGTTGTAGGCCTAGCCTATTGATGGATGGGTCTAATTTCAAATGCAAAATTGCAGTTTAAATTGCATTTAAATCACAATGTAGGCTACACTCAATTTTTTAGGCTTTGTTTCGTTCTTCCCTCAAAGAAAATTCTGTATTTTTTTGTTGGTTGAATGTAGGCCTGGGTGATGAATCAGAAAATAAATGGAATGAGATTCATAATTGTTAATCGATGATGATCAAGCACATAACTATTAATCATTTAATATTATTCAGTCTGTTAACTTTTTACCTTATGTGCATTCCTCTGCTTATGTTCATATTCTGTTCTGTGAAAGTACACTATCTGAGCAGAACCCAACAGGAAAGCAGGGGTCATTTTGCTAATTGTCTCTGCATGCAATATAATAGCACTACGACCAACCAGAGGAATGATTATAACAAGATATACAAGATGTAAACGCCAATTCAAAAGACTGCCTTTCTTGGCCCACCCAACAACATGTAGGCTGGTATTCTTCCAGGTGCGTACTGTAAGTCCAAAAATGTGCTTGGCTCCATGAATTTAAGCCAGCACTAAGCACTTTTTTGGACTTAAGCATCTGGGAGAATACCGTCCATAGAGTGTTGTGATTGGTTGGACACCATTGGGGTTCACCAATCACAAGACGTACTAAGTTCCTATGGGACATTGCTAGATGTACTGGCTAAGCAAATCTTTTTGCTGCTGCTAAGTCAACTCAAGTTGTTTTATGGTCATTACAACCATATACACTGTATACAGTGAGACAAAATGCCATTTCACCATGGATCAAGTGTTGTAACATTTAACAAGACAGAAGAAGAGAGAAAATCCACAACACTGATTTAACTCCCATATTTATTCATATGAGGTCTTCTTCACATGGTCGAAATGTTGCTATTTTAATAATAAATATGGGACTTTAATTAGTGTTGCAGACATTCTCTCTTCTTGTGGAGTGTATCTCATTTGTCCTACACCTGGCCTTAAGGTGGGATGTGTATTGAGCACAACAAGACAGACATGCTAGGGTACATCTAGATTTCTAGGCTACTTCATGTGAAGAAGAAAAGAAAGTCTAGCAGCCTGTTAGCACCAACCTCTGGGCTCTGACACACTGTGTGTGTGTGTGTGTGTGTGTGTGTGTGTGTGTGTGTGTGTGTGTGAAAAACCTCACACATCTCTAATGCAAAAGCCAGCAGGCAGGAAAAATATGTGTGTGTTTAACACCCACAAACTCATGCTGTCACTTATGGTCCTCGGATCCCATCCAGTGGAAAAGTGCAGGGTACCCTGAAACGGCAGGTTTATTGCATATAATTAATATAACTGGGCCTTTAAAGCAGTCCTCCATTAAGCCTGGTCTTATTGCCTTTGTGTGTCTGCAGCGTCTGTATTTGCACAAAATATGGGCTTCAAAGCAGAAGACCTCACCACAAATACCTCCCAGAGCATATTTGCCAAATGGCTGGGGAAAAATTGCCAGCCCAACTACCGTAAGGTATGTACATATCTCACCCATAACCGACCCTCAGTCACTTCCTCATTTTGAGGAGAGTATCTCAGCCTGGTGTGCCAAATGCTTTTATGTCGCTTCACTTTGTGCTAAGAGCACCTTGGATCCCTCAGTTGTCATAAGTTTACTTCTTGTTAGGCAGATGCTTTCTGTGAACTTTGATTCCACATTTGATACTGCTTGCAATACTATTACTACTACTACTACTACTAAGAATAATAATAATAATACATTTTATTTGTTAAGCACTTTATATTAAAAGCAATATCTCAAAGTGCTACTGCAGTGCTATCATACTGGTCATATTGGTCACTTTCAGCCCTTCCACCAAGGATATAGCTTTTCATCTGTTTGCTAATTGGTCACCTACACATTTTGCATAGGAAACCCTTTGGACACATCCCTGACAATGCTGTATCCAAATGTGATATTGAGTGTAGCACTAGCCAGTGTTAGCGTAGCTAGGTTTCTGTTAACCTCACTCACGTCAGATGCTTTGTTACACTGCAAACGCAGCTCCACTAGCCCATCTGATATCCGTTCGTAAGAGATTTGCTTCAGAAGACTGGATGTCATCAAAAAACCTTGTATATAATTGGACAAATCACATGTCTGTCATCTTACTTCAACCACTCACATCGAAAACCAAGTTATTGTATCCCATCATGCAACGTGATTTCTAGTTTCTCAACTATTCCAAACAAACATAAACGCCAGTATCTGTGGCAAAATTGCCACAATAATCGATTGAACTCACAGAATATATGTCTCTTTCATATAACTATTATTTTCATTTTGTAAGTTTGTAAGAGATGAGCTACATTACATCAAAAATCCCGCCCGGCGATTACTACGGTCTCCTGATTGGTCCATCCATTCCATCTCGGTCCTGAAATCCCTTCCAACGGGTTTGATCATCTGACGTGAGTGAGGTTAGGTTTCTGTGACCTGCCAGATAATGTCAGATTTCAGATGGAGTTGCTAGAGTTGTGTGGTGGTGGTAGCCTGACATGCCAGACTATCACATAAATATATAGTCTGGCGACGAGTGATAGACCCTCCGGTAAAACGGCTAAAACTAATCAGCGCAACTAGCAACTAACAAGCGATTCAAACAACACTAAGCCCGCCCAATAACTCCCTGTCCAGATATAACGTTGTGATTGGATAAACACCACAATGTCTGAATACAACCTAGAGCGTAAACAATCGAGACACAATCGAGGTCTGACCTATGGCTCATCGCTAGACGTACTTGCTGAGCAAATTCAATTTGCTACTGCTAGAGTGCGTCTAGAGTTCTAGGCTATGATGGTGGGGTGTTAGACCACAGTATTTTGTGTATAGTATTGAAAAGTTGAGCATTGACATGTGATTCAAAACATGGCCATATTCCAGCCCCTGCCAGCCTGATTATGATCCTGGACCACAGAGCAGACAGTGGTGAGCACAACTCCAACCTTGACTAGCAGGGGAAATAGGCCTGTGGCGGATGGGTCCTTATTCTCATTCAGGCCAATTCAGACTCGGAATGATATTAGCAGCAGCATCATCATCACCATAATAATCTTTATCACAATCATAATAGTAAATAATAATTTTCATCATCCTTATCTCCACCACAATCATCATTATCATCTCCAGGGTAATACATGCACACTCTTGAGACCATGACAGGCTTGTGCGTGTGTGGATGCGTGTGTGTGTGTGTGTGTGTGTGTGTGTTTGTTTGATCTCATTTGCATGTGTATCCATGCAGATATTTCTCTGAACATTTGGAGAGATATCAACTTAATCAGAATCTCAGAAATATTCATGTGTGTGTGTGTGTGTGTGTGTGTGTTAAAATATGCGCAATGAAAGGATGCCACAATGAATAATGCATTGTGGGCTTTATGGGAGAGGAAGTAAGATCCCTGCATGCTGCCCCTTCCAAAGCCCCCCTCTCTCTCTCTCTCTCCCTCTCTCTCTCTCTCTCTCTCTCTCTCTCTCTCCCCATCTCTCTGGAGATGAGACGACCAACACTCCCCACTCATGATTCACCTGCACTGCTGTTCGCACCCAGCGCAGATTAAACACAGCGCTACCCCGTCACCCCGCCACACCAACCCTGAGCGTCGAATACAGTCACCTTTAACAAATAACCACAAATCTCTAGCGGATACAAAAAGAAAGGGATAAGAAAAACTACAGCCGTCATCAAGATTCTCAAAGAAGCCGAATAAAGAAGTGATTCAGTATGTCAAAACAGCTTTGTATGCAAATCTGTCATACTTTTGTAACATCTTTTCTAACTCAACAGTGTTTGGGCGCATCATGGCTTTTTAGCCTTGCTTAAATCATTTTCTCAAAAAATAGGTTTCACAATTTCTAGTGCAAATATGCTACAAAAGGATTTCTCACACATCTCTTATTCTTTAATTGCTACATCTATTTTAACATTGTTTCTGCATAATTTATGAAGAGATTCCACCGGAGAACGACTGTAGATGGTACAAAACACCCCCTTACAGTATGTGACTGCAGTGCTCACAGTTTTTTTTCCCCTCCACCTCCATGTCTGGCTAAAGTGAATCATTAGTGATTTCACTAATGACATGTTTTTCTCTCTCTCTCTCACAGAATGTGAGTCCCAATCCTAGAACCTCTTGTGGACCTTACAAGCCTAGTGCTGAAGTAAAGGAACAAGATCCACATCATCAGAACCACCCCAGACTGGATATCCATTCTCATGACACCATAGGTACTGTGGCATTGCAAAGCATTCTACAGTAGGAAGAAAAACATTATTAAACATGTACAGTTGGAATATAGCTGCGTTAACACTTTTTAGGCTAATCATTAGCTTGGAAACTTTTTAGGGTAATAATTAGCTTGGAAACTTAAGGGAATCTCAAAGCATGTTTGAATTAGCTCTGGTACTGTAGGTCCATGTGGGTCTCCCTCCCACTCAACTCTGAATCATTTTTGAATCCTTAAAAAGCCAGGCACTAGACGACCTTCTACTGACAGACAGAGAAGGATGGTGGACACTGCTTTATACAACCAATGGCTGTGCTGATATTGTCAATATTAAATAACCCAGACAAGCTTTTGTCTTTGAAATGGACTAAACAGTTGTACATAAACCTTCACTTATATGGGTATAATGGGAAATTATACCCATTATACTACACACACATGCATACTTTATATATTTCAGAAAGAATATTGTGAGTTAAAGCCCCAATGTGTAATGTTTTTATTGTTCACTATCAAAATCTGCTTTACCTGTTGACAAGCTTGTCCTTTCTCATAAATATTAACCACCACTATTAATTCCGTGTGTCCCTATTGGCTTGAAATTTCGTATTTGCATGCACATTAACTGGGGTAGACTCATACCGTTCATACCGAACGGTTATATCATTCACATTTTCGCTCTCATAATTTGCAGGAGCAGTGAATTGCTATCGTTGTTTCCCTAGGTCGGCAGGTTTGAAGAAAGACAAATCAAAGACCACGTTTGTTCAAAATTTAAAAAAATCAGCACAGAAATCTTCAACTTCATCCAAATAAAGAATAAGGCTACTGAAAAGACAATAGACCGACATCTACCCTACCGTACCGTAGGCTACTGTAGCTGTAATATGTACTTTGAAATGTGTTGCGCTTCATTTTTCTCAAAGGCTACACATTGGGGCTTTAAAGAGAAACCTAAAGGGTAAATCATGCGGATATAATATTAGAATCTTAAACAGTTCACTTAAGGCCTGATGTCCTTAGCCTGCTGTACTGGACTAAGGATTTCACATGCTTTGCAGTGATTGGCCTCTGTCTTCTGCAGGAATGGTTGTGATTGGTCATAATGGGAGTGTGGCAGCTGGAACGTCGACCAATGGTGCAAGGCACAAAGTTTCCGGGTATGAAATGAAAAGAACAAAGTCATGAAGGAGCTGATGGAGAAACTGTGACATGTATAGACGCATGCATTATGGGTGTTGTAGTTTTAAATGAGTGTGAATACAAGTTGATATATTTCAACTTGTACAGACCACTGTGTAAGAGGGACAGTGCAGCACAGTTAGTTTAACCAACCAATTAAATGGTGTGTATCTGCTAATATTTTAAGACAAAGCAACCAGACTCGTATGTCTGTGTTTTATCTGTCTCCTCTGGATATGTGTTAGTAAAAATAGTGCATAAATATTTAGTGCATCTCTCCTTGGAGTCAGTTTCTCATGTGTGCATGTCTGTGTGTGTGTGTGTTTATCCTGTCTATCAGTCGAGTAGGAGACTCTCCTATCGCTGGCGCAGGATCGTATGCAGACAGCACCGTGGGAGGAGCAGCTGCCACAGGCGACGGCGATGTGATGATGCGTTTCCTGCCCAGGTTTTCTTTTTTTTTTTGGCCAAATTTCCCTCTACATAAACATTTATTCATCTGACTTCTAACTTCCATACTGTCTTAGTCTCAGGAACTTCAACCCAGGTTGGTTTCTTGCTTTCGTCTTCTTCTTCTTAAATCCTGCTGTTATTTTCTTGTCTTCCTTTATGCAGCTTCCTTGCAGTTGAACTGATGCGAGGAGGGCTGGACCCGTCTAGCGCATGCAAAGCAGCCCTGACTAGAATCAAGGCGTACTACCCACAGTTCTTTGGGGCCGTTATCTGTGCCAACATCAAAGGAGAGTACGGTGAGGAGGATTAATACTCTCAATAGCCAGCAAACTAAAATCTAATCTAATCTGGGCTCACAGAATCAGCTCAAAATTTACTCAACTTTCCACTGCTGTGAGTGTTGGAGCATTTGGGAAGTATTGTTTGAATGTTTTTTTTTTGTGGGGAACATGCATTCATGAGTGGCCAGGTAGATATCAACATTTAATTGCAATTTGTGTAAATGTTTCTGGAGTCTCTGCTAAGCTCAAATATGAGTGAATGTGTGAGTCATACAGGAAGTGGGCCTAGCATGAGATGGTTTTCACAGTGTGGTCAGAAGACTCCATCTTTGCTGCTACAGATTACTGTAAATCCAGTGTCTGTGTTTCAGTGATGGGAGACACTGTAGTGTACACATAATCCTGCAATAGTGTTTTCTAGTCCACTTCTGCTTAGAGTCAGTCTGGTTCTTGTACAGTAGGTGTCCTTGTGCTATAGATTCAGCTGATGTCAGCTCTGTTGGGGCTGGAAGGCCTGTGTGTGTGTGTGTGTGTGTGTGTGTGTGTGTGTGTGTGTGTGTGTGTGTGTAAAGTAAACAAAATACTGCTATTGTGTGTATAAACAAGAGTGAGAAAAACTGTGTATGATGGAGTAGTGTGTATAAAGGTAAACACCCCAGTGTATATAAAAGGGAGAAAGAGGGGAAAACTCTGTATAAAACGAGAAAAAAAAATAGACAAAAAAACAAACAAACAACAAAAAAAAGTGTGTGTCTGTGCAAGAGGACAGTACGCTTCGGCTAACACTTAAAAAAACTGCCCTGCCTGCAGGTTGCCTAACAGGAAAGCATTTGAAGCCTGCAGCGAATACATTCACTCAGCAGTGAAGGGAATGAAGGGGGCCGTTTTGTATGTGTGTGTGTGTGTGTGTTTGTGAAGGAGAGAGGACACAGAGCGAAGAGAGGATGACAGAGGAGGGAGAAGGATGAGAAAAACTCACTGAAGTTAATGCAGCGATGCTGGTGCACTGCCTCATCTGAGAGGAAAGAAAGAGGGAGGGAGGGAGGGAAGGAGGGAGGAAGAGAAGGTAGAGGGGGGAATAAACAGGGGGATGAGAGTAGCCTTATGTAAAAAAAAAAGGTTGCAAGGGGGAGAGCAGGTGAGAAGAAAAGTGTTGAGGTGTGTGTGTGTGTGTGTGAGGAAGTGAGTGAGTAAGCCGAAGTGTAGAGTGTGTTTGTCAGAGAGCTGAAGCACAAGCGTCTCAAGACCCGAGTGTCTGGATATCTGGGCACCGGAGCTCTGATAATCTGATAATCCTCTCCCATGTGTAATCCCTATCCAAATATTCCACAGGTGCAGCCTGCAACCGTGTGCCCGGCTTCACTCAGTTCCCCTACATGGTGTCCACCCCGCTGACCAACAGCCCCCTCCTGGAGAAGGTGGACTGCGTCTGATGGATCTCACAAGTGCCCAGCAACAGGCCTGACCGTCCATCTCTTCAGCACGTTTAGCCAGAGACGGTTGATCTTTGGTTTAGCTGTGAAAGAACTTGATTTCTTGCAATGACATTATGCGTTTTTGTAAATGAAAATCTATGCTATAATTGCTTTTTTACTAATAAAGTTTTAAATGTTTTATAGTAGACAAACCTGTTATTTTGCCTGCATATTTTTTCATGTTTCGTACTTATTTACTTAATATCCAGAATAATTCTCTATAATGGGTGCAGTGTACTGTATTTATAACATAACGTGACTGAAAGAAGTGCATTGTGTAAAAAAAACAAACTTTATTTCTATGAACTGGGCAGAGACTTATTCATCTTGTTTATATCATGCAGATGAGGTACAGTGGGACAAGCTTTGCTGTACATAAGATAGCATCACATTTTCTTTTGAACTATTGCATTTCTCATATTGCAATTATTTCAAACATGCATGGTCTAGTGTGTGTCTTGTGTGAGCCGCTGCTACAGTAGCTGAGAGGAGACTTGTTGACCTCCCACTAAGATCTGACCTCAACCGGAGTACTTGATGATAACATGAAAACACCTGAGAATAACATGTAGATCACTCCAGGATGGAACTGATCCTGGCGTCTGTTTCCCAAAAGCATAGTTGCTAACCAACTAGCAGCTTAGTTAGTTGGCAATGGGAAACTGCATTGCAACCAACAAGGTTAGCAACTATGCTTTGGATAACAGACCCCAGAAAGATTTTGCCAAAACAACAGCCACCATTAATAATCAGCATAATCAGTCTAGTTCTTCAAGAACAACAATTTGAGATTTTTGACTCAGGTTTCAGCGAGCCACACCAACAGCAGCACTATGTCAGAGTTGAAAGGGACTTAAGATGGTTGAGTTTTTCGTATTCTGACTTTCTATGCTTGACCCAGTCACACATTTGTGTCCACCAATGGCTGTAAGCTTGTGTCCTGTTCACCCAGTAGCACGTCGTGCATTGCCAGTCTGTCCAGTGAAGGGTGAGAGATTGTGCATGTGTGTGTTTGAATGTGTGTGTGTGTTTGTGTGACTTTGCTCTGTCAGAATGACAACCTGCCACCACGCTGGTCTGACCGCTACACAAGGGGCCGTTCCACCCTGTGCGCCTCCAGTCTGGCATTTGAAATCAAGCCCGCAGTCCAAACTCCCAACAGGGGCTTGGTGTGGTGCACTAGCGATATGGCAGCTCACGCTGGGTGCTCTTAACGGCCCAGAGCATCAAACAACAGTCCGTTCCACTACGCTTGATTAAAAATAAGAGCTGGGAATATTAATTATTGTCCTATTATTTGAAACAGAAATAACATACATACATCTTTAAAACACAATATGAATATATTCTGTTAAAGTCTGTTTGTTGACAAAATTTGAAGGGAACAACACAGCACAATGTCCATGCACATTTTATGACTCAAATGGTTGAATTTTCTGGTGGATTTTAAGTTAGTCCTTCAATGTAAAAGAGTGTGTGTGTGTGTGTGTGTGTGTGTGTGTGTGTGTGTGTGTGTGTGTGTGTGTGTGTGTGTGTGTGTGTGTGGGAGAGAGAGAGAGAGAGAGAGAGAGAGTGTGAATCCCAGTTTCCCCTTAACCTTATGCCCTGAACCCTGGACAAGCCTGAATCATGTAGCAAATTCACTGTTGTTACAAGTCTTTGAGGGGTAATAGCATAGGGGGGACAATGGTGGGGGTCTTGGCTGTCTTATGTCCTAGCATCCAGGCAGGATCCCCAGCCCTGGCCCGTCTTCTGCCCACTGGAAGAAGTCGCACTGCTGTCCCTTCCTCATAGGGCAGGTGTAGAAGTTGCGGCCATTGTTGGGGCCCAGCTTCAGCACAGTTCTCATCAGGCTGCGCTTGCCGTGCTGACAGGTGGGGAAGTGCAGGTCTGCCCACTGAGACAGAGAATGAGCGAGACACAGAGCATAAGACGAGACATAGAGGGGGTATATGGAGACGGAGGCACACAGTGGGGTGGAATGAGACACACACAGAGAGTGAGATGGAAGGAGAGTAGGAGGGACAGAAGAGGAGAGAGAGAAAGAGAGAGAGAGGAGATGAAGATGTGGTCAAACAGTAGTACATTAGAAGAGTTGTCAGTATGACAAGGGAACAAAATGGAACTTGTGTTTTAGTCATCCATGACATAATAATTTGGCCAGTCTACATGCTGTTTTACTCACTCTCCCAGAAAACTCTAGAAGCAACTCTTGTAAAGTAGCCACATCTGTAACTATTACAATGCACTGTCTCAAATTGCACCATTTATGGGTTCAGATAGACCTCTGTATGAATGCACACCATTATTTAATAACCTTTAGTAAGGATGGTAAATAAATGACCATGAACACTTTCATCATTACCAACTGCTAGATCAACTACATGTTAATTCATTCTCCTCAGTAATTAGACAAATAACTAGAAACTGCAAGCTATCTCATTCACTTCTATTCCTGAACTAGACCCATCAAATGGAATGGCCTTTCTTCTAGCATTGAGAGAGAGAGAGAGAGAGAGAGAGAGAGAGAGAGAGAGAGAGAGAGAGAGAGAGAGAGAGAGAGAGAGAGAGAGAGAGAAATCCTGTTTGCATTCAGCCACGGAACCCAAGGCCTTCTGAGCCGAGCGCCCACTACGAGCTCCATGATTGTAAAGGCTCCTGGAATATTTCACAGGGCACGACAGAAGGCAGCAGATGTGAGCCCACTAAGATGCTGATGTGAACGGCAAAGCAACAGGGATCATGGTTCCCCCTGGGGGCCATTGGCTGGTACTGCATGAGGATTTGACGCACACTGAAATCCCAGTGCACTGTTGGCTCAGCACTGCTCCGACCACTGTGAGCCAAAGGGGACCATCTGACAAGACACGTCAGTCTGTGAATGCAGCAACTGGCTGCGCTTCATGGTGCTAAAAGTGCAGGAGAAATCAACAAAGACAGCAGGAATGACGTTTATGAGGCTTTTTTAGTGTGGTCTGACAGAATGGCAGAGTCTGAATCAGAACACTGACTGGTGATCTATTGGCCATAAAAGCAGTGTGGTGATGGGGCAGTTTTCAGGATCGTCTCCTTCAGAGCTGCATCCTTCAGGTATTTCAACAGATGACTAATGAGGTACATTTTGTTAGATGGTGTTAGCTTGGCCCTCCGCCCACATAGTGCAATACGCCGCCTGGGTGCTGAATAGGAAAAGTATTTCAACTCAGTCAGTCTGTAAACTCTTCCATTTCCATTTCCTGGTCCACAAGTGTTTACAGTGCGGAACCTCCCTGCTTGTGTGGGAGGCAGAGAGTAGACTGTAGTCTTTACAGCAGGAGAGGGAGAAAGGGCTTTGGGGGAAAAAAACAAAAAAAAACAACAACCACCACAAAAAAAAAAGTACTGAACCACAGCCACTCAAGCAAAGTATGTGAATATACTAAGAAAGGAGAGAGAGAGAGAGATTTTTTAATTTGATGCCTAGACTACATTATACACAGCACGTTACACTACTAGGCTATTTTATTCTGGTTTTTATAAGTCATGTGTAATAAAATACAGGTATGTATTATGTTTATTTTTTTATTTTTTTTTAATAAACACATACAATTCTGTCATGCATCTTATATAATGGTTCCTCTTATGACCAGGAAATGACCACAATCTAAGCCTTCTCAGTATGGATTTAGCAAGTGATCTGTAGCCTAGTTGGAGGGACATTTCCCTGCATACCCTATAATGGAATGACTCCGTAATGAAGGGTGCCAAATGGGGAAAGAGGCACAGGTGGCTGATACACAGAAGAAATGTGGGTGAAAATTGCCTCAAATTGTCTAGCTGCCACCAACTTGTTACAGACCACATCTAACGCAGATGGTTGCAGACTTGTACCTATTGTCTCCCCCAAAATTTCAGCACATGCTGGTATTGTACGAGTTGATGTTGCCAAGGCAACCGTCCAAATACTGTGTGTGACTAGCGTGGCACAAGTTTGGTTCCCACAGCGATGGTTGAGCAATCTGTTCTGGACGATCTTAGGTTCACAGAACATTCTGTCGCCTGACTAGAGAAAAGTACACAGATGATAATATGGATCGCAAAGGCAAGGATTTGCAAAATTAAAATTTTGGTTTACTTTGATTTGATTTTTCAGCCGTTTTTACAAAACAATAGCTCAGTTGTGAGGATGAAGAGTGTGTGTGTGTGTGTGTGTGTGTGTGTGTGTGTGTGTGTATTCACATAGCAGGTTGTGAAGCAAGTGGTGGAACTGCTTCATAAAAAATATTTGAAGACTACTTGCCAGTCCTCCATGTCCTAACTGTCCACTGCTGTTCTGTACCCTAATCACGTCCCTGCACTGTGTCCACTCTGATCAGCTGTGTAGCATCATCACATGGCCTTGCTCAGACTCACCTCAAAGAAGTTGCACTTGGTCTCGCGAGGCAGAGAACAGCTGTAGAACTGCCTGCCTCTGTTCTCCCCGTCTTTGTTCACCACGCGCAGCACACAGGGACGGCCGTGAGACGCACAGCAGGGAATTGTGGGAGATGAAGAGGTGTTGGTTTCCTGCTTCCAGCTCTTGGCTGGTGGGGTACTGCAAACAAGAAATAGCGAGTATGTGTTTATATACATCATATACCATTATATTCTGAAGGGTCGGCACTGACAAGAGGATAATCTTGTAATGAGTAGGCAGATGGTGCCTTCATAAGTTGGTAAATTTAATCCATTTACTTTAATTCATTCATTTAATTCTAATCGACTGACATCATCAATTTGATTCAGTGACTCATCTAGAAATGCATCACAGCTCTGCAAACAGCTTCACTATCTTCATCACCGCCATCACCATCATCATCATCATAATAGCAGTTTCCTTTTCATTCACAGGCCATTTAACATTTCTGTGCCTAGCAAGCTAACTGAATGGTAAAGGGAAATCTAAATCAGGATCTAACCTGTGAAGGAATAGTCCACCTTTTTTATGAAATTAGGTTATTCACCATCTTACCTGGAGTCATATACTGTATGTGGGTAAAAGTATTTTGGTCTCAGTACTTGTGTTTTCCAAATCCGGCAACCCCAATTTTAGCTTTAGCTTAGCATAGGCGCTGGAATGTAATGTTGCCAAAGAGTTGCTATCTGGCTACTTTACATTCCAGTGCCTATGCTAAGCTAAAGGGAAAAAAGAGCTACAATCGATGCTGCCAGACTAGGAAAATGCATGCACTGAGACCAAAATGCTTTTACCCACATATGTAACACCAGGCGAGGGGGTGAACAGCCCAACTTCATAAAAGGGTGGAGTATTCCTTTAAATGAAGCATGCAGTAAATATACATTACATCACAGTCATCCCCCTGCTCTTTATTTCTAAGATCAAAGATGCTGATTGCGGTTGTCCACTAACCTGACGGTGCGATGTTGGGAGCTCGAAGTCATGTGATTAACCGGAACCGCTCCACTGTCCGTTTTCACCTTCTTCCAAGGCTGGGAGTACGAACTGTCCATGTCGGTCGTCGACCCCGTCCTTCTGAGGCCGTTGCCATGGCTACCTGACCAGGCAGGACTCCGCGCCATCGGCCCACTGTTTGAGGTTCGGAGCGGCGCTGGGATAGTGCGATCAGCAGGGGGCGGTGTGCTGAGGTCTGACAGAACAAGGGTGGTGTGGCCAAAAGCAGCACGGCGGTTCATCTTCAGCTCTTGGGCGGGCTTACTGAAGGAGTTGCAGGGATATTTAATCAGGTGTGTGGAGAACGCTGTTGAGTCACACTGCTCCTGCTGGCCTGGAGTAGGAACTGCAGTAAAGGGCAGGGTAATTTGAAGATATTCAGTTAGACATTACATGAACTGGCCAAAGTTTAGAGCGACATGGAAACTGTGGGAGTGTTTCTTATCTATGAAGCTTTTTGCTGAGTTTCACCCCAGAAGGATTCCCATAAGCTTGCTGATTAGTACAAAATTCCAACAATTCCAGGCTGAGGGTGTCTTGATTCTATTTCTCAGCAATATCAGAACATTATGGGGTTTTTAGCTGCTTTAGGCTAATTAAAAGCAGCTGATGTATGCATATTAAGTAGCTATGAGACTCAAACAGATTTCTAAAAAGGGTGCCTCAAGGTAATTTACATTGTATGGAAACAGACCCTCTCTAACAAGTTAAAGCTGAAATTCTTCCTGCTGCAGCAGACAGTGGGACTGGAGTTGGAATCCAGTTGACCAATCAATGCTTACCCTCAGGTCGTGGGGTCAGGCATGCCTCACAGGATTTGCTGATTGGTCGGTTGATCAGAGTGCAAAGGTTACAGGCCCACTCCTCTTCCTCCTTCTTCGCCACATGATCATTGGTCCCACCTCCCTGGTAAGCCCAGCCAATCAGAGTGTTCCTTTTTGGGAGCTTGCTATGACGATAAAGAGATTGATAGTGTTTTAGTTGATGTGTGTTGTGTACTGTACTGACACTTGAAACTATTTTTAAAACATCGTTAATCGTAAATAAATGGGCATCTTTGAAACGGAAGCTTGATGACAGCCAACAGATGAACAGAAGAGGCGTGAAACGCCGCATTAATAAAGTCAGTGTCAAATTAAAGACGCATTGCTTAATAGCAGCAATACGTCACAGATGTATCTACGCACTCATCCAAAAATTCATTAACGATGAAGATGAAAATAAAAACTGAAACGTCAGAGCAAAATGTTCAAAATGAAGAACATCAAAAATCGTTCACCCCTGTTGTTAGAGTTTTATGGATCTGTATTAATTGGTAAATCTGCGCTCTATGGAAACTATTTAATCACTACTGCCTCCTTTTAGCACTACAACTGGGGCTCTCACTGAGAAGTACATTACGCTATTAAAAAGTTTGGTGATAAACAGTGACAAAACTTCACATAAAATATTCAGAGAGACTTGTGTGTGTGTAATTATGTGCATATGCAGGTACAGACAGTGCAAGAGATACGTGTAGAGTGTTTGCCGGAACAGAATGTGTGAGAAGTAAGTGTGTGTGTGTGCACAAGTGGGAGATGTTTGTGTGAATGCAGGTAGAGTATCACTGAGGGCTAAAAGTTAAATGTGTGTGTGTGTGTATGTGTGTTTGGGGGGGGGGGGGGGTAGTGACCTCACACACCTCGGTTTCAACAAGCAGAAATAATGTAATTTCTGCATATCAGGGTGTTGATCTACAGCACTGTGTCGTAAGTGTGTATAACACACTGCACTGCAGGCATTCTGAGCAACAATAAAACGCCTTCCACCATCAGATCTGTGCGTGAGATTGGAATTATGGAACATGCATATGTTCAAAGAACCTTCTAAGCACAAAACCCGTAGGCCCTTAAAAATGACTATTAAATTGAGCTAAGGCACCGCTGCCAAACGGACCAGTTTAAGCAATAGTTTAATAGATTACATTTTAATGAGAACAATGAATAAATGAACAAACTGTCCAGGCAGAGAGATGCTTATGGGGCGGCCAAGATGTGAAACAGGAAGCAGAGCTCAGGAGGACACTAGCAGCTGTCCGTCTGACAGCCAGGAGTGAACAGCATAGTACTGCCCCGCACCACAGTAACAAGAACAGACTGATCCCATCCAGCAGGCCCCTCATCCGTTCCGGATTGTTCCGTCCTATGGATCCAGGGTATTACACAAGTGCATCTCCATAAGGGAGAGAACCTTGACAAAGAGTTCTCAGAGTTCTTTTCCCGAGTCAGTGGAA
The DNA here is from genome assembly GCA_027497455.2 of Sardinella longiceps. NCBI lineage: Eukaryota > Metazoa > Chordata > Actinopteri > Clupeiformes > Clupeidae > Sardinella > Sardinella longiceps. The sequence goes on along the minus strand of JAODXP020000010.1, from coordinate 7,582,954 downwards.
CTGTAGTCTGGGGTAAGGAGGAGGCAGGTCAGGCACCTAGAGGGTGACACAAGCAGGCTCACGGCAGCTACAGCTAGCTAGGGGGAGAACAAAGGCCCTTTTCAACAAGAAAAGGGAAAACCTTGGGCTAGCTTGTCTGCCTGCGGCAGGCCAGAGAGAGAGAGAGAGAGAGAGAGAGAGAGAGAGAGAGAGAGAGAGAGAGAGAGAGAGAGAGAGAGAGGGAGAGAGAGAGAGAGTGTGTGAGAGAGAGAGAGAGGGGAGAGAGAGAGAGATTTGGAGGAGCCAGGTGGCTATGCAGAGGGAGAAAAAAATAAAATCACCACAGAAACAGGTAGAGTAGGAGGAGAAAAATATTACCAAAAAAAAAAAAATTGGTGTTTGCAACAGCTTGCAACTCTGTACAGACAGGAGGAGAGCTACTGTGTCTTGGCCTTCTCCCCCAAGGAGAGTCACAACAGGGCAGGAACAGGATAAGACTGAGCTGCTCTCTGAGCCATTGCTATGTGCTCAATAATGAGTTCAGCTCTTGGTCTCAGCCAGCATAAAGCCTGGCAGTGCTAAAATGACTTAATCAATGCACTGTCATTATCCACATTATTCATTATCAGTGAGCCATGGCCCAAATGGGACTCGAAGAGTGTGTGGAAGACTGTAAATTATGTATGTACATGACTGTCTGTGTGAGAGTGAGAGTCTGTGTGTGTAAATGAATTATGTATGTGAATGTGTCGGTTTTTATGTGTGAATATGAATTGATTTGCATGTGTGCACAATTGTGTGTGTGTGTGTGTCTTTTTTGTGGTCGTTGTTGATGGTGTGTTTGTGTGTGTGTGTCTTTTTGTGATTGTTGTTGATGGTGTGTGTGTGTGTTATTTGCTCAAGTGTGTTTTTACAACTCACCTGACGTTCACCTGGTTGGCGTCAGCTTTTTGACAGTGCTGACAGTAGTAAGTCATTCTGCCATTATCGCCCAAGCGACAGACGGTGATGTTCCCCTTACACTGGCCACACTGCGGACGCTTGTAGACTTTGTAATGCTTGTAGAGGGCTGAGCCAGTCTTCCGACACTACACACAAACAGTCCCAGGTTGATTGTGGATAAATATTAAAAATACTTCATAACGTATTTAAAGCTGGCTCAGAGTTATAGAGAATAAATGGATTATTGTACCATGTTCTCTTGGCTTTGATTTATATATTAAAATGAGCTCAAATGCTTGTGCATTTTTTCCAAGCCACATTACAACTTTATTTATGATGTAACACCATGACCAGGCTTTGTTCAAATTCACCAAAGGATATTTCTAATCTCAAAATTTACATTATGATGTGTGTTTGTTTCCTGACAACTGGGAGCATTCTTAAGGATGCGCCTTTAAAGACACATCATATTGATTCTATAATTACATTGTATAACATTTTGCAAAAAATAAAATGGACACATGTAGATAAGTACAGTAGGCCATATTCTCTGGCCTGTTCAGAATTTAAAACCTTACATGCAAAATCCTTCAGCTAGCACCAATATAGGCCATACATTAAACTTCAATTCCATCATTTTTTTTTTGTCATTCACTCTTATTCTATTTCCCGCACAAAAGTGTTTTTGAGTTCAGCAGCCACACATCACAGATTTAGAGCAACAACTCTGTGTCCCCATTTGATCTCAGGCCTTGATAGTTGCAAAGTTGGAGCTTACCTTATAAAACAGCAATGTGAAGTCCCGAGTCATTTTGACCAGATGGCGAACTTGCTCTATGGACAGCTGGGACACCTGTGACACAAACATTCAGCATCTGAGTAAGCCAATTCTGTCTGTGTGTGTGTGTGTGTGTGTGTGTGTGTGACAGAGTGTGGGTGAATGAGAGAGAGAGATTTATGGAGAAACTATTTATTTTTTATATTCCCACTAGGAGAGTTTATAAGGGGGTAAAGCCCTTTTCAACAACACAAAAACACAACCTCTTGCTTGTGAAGTGTGTGTTAATGTCGTACAGCACCCTGAGGGGACAAGAGTTAAAGGTTTACAATGAAAAATGCGATGGTGAGAGTCGACACTCCCCATACTAATCAAAAATCATAACCTCAGAAGCCCTGTGGCACTAAACTTATTATTTTGCTCTGGCCTTGTGTAAGGATTTGGCTGGATCCTCACGTTAATCCAGAAGACTGACAGACACAAAACAAACGAAAAATACTGTTCGTAGTTTACACCATAAAACGGACAGGCAGACAGAATCAGTGACAGGAATAAAGTGGTAGATAAAACAAAAAGCCATCCCCGCATGTCATGTCAAAAAGGGGAAAAAAAAGAAGAGCGCGTGGGGGCAACAACAATTTACATCATCAATAGGCGATCGTTACACTTGGCAACCAATCAGAATCTGTTTCCCTGGTGACGGTTTACCGTGATAGCAGGATGCAAGCCACTGTCGAAGAGTGCTTCGTTCTTGATGATGTTCCCTACACCGGGCAGGACCGCCTGGTCCAGGAGAACGTCACAGAGCATGCGTCCGCCCTCTGCTCTCATCGCCTCCTCAGCGCGGGGCGCACTGAACTTCTGCGAGCAGACGTCCAGGCTCTCCATCGCTCGCACTCTCTGCTCACAGTCAACGGTAAGCCTGTCAACAACAAATACACAAATGCACACACACACACACACACACACACACACACACGCACACACACATTCAAGAAGGCCATCAAAAACACATCCACAAAGCCTTGAGGACATCACAAAGCTGTTTGTTAATTGGTCATTTAAAAGCCTACAATTCCACAATTCATTGTTTCAATCACAAAGTGTGTCTGTGTGTGTAAATACAAATAGACTGATATTGACTTGGGGTGCCCCACAGAACTGAGAGCAGGAACCAAGTGGAAATCGCCATTAGAGATGCAAACAATATTATGCTGGTATTGATTAAACAAACAAACAAACAAACAAACAAACGCAAACGCCCCAGTACACCCAAGGCAGCTGGACCCTCTCATACAGTATGTTATAAGGTGGATACAGACCAAAGATCCACAACGAGATGGGCTGCGACATTCTAAAAACCTGCAACGTTCTAAAACTCTAAAACTGCGATTTGACATGTGTTAAATCTTTTGCAAAGGCTTGCAACAACCTGTGATTATTGATTCACACATCCGCAACTACTCTCTAAAACCGTCTCATCTCGTCGCAGATCTTCAGTCTGAATTGAGCTTTAGCTCAATAATGGGCAAACAAACTAAGACTTGAGAGCCACATGTAGCCTGTTTGGTCATTTTGATCTGGTCCGTGGAGCATTTTTGAAACAGACAAAATAATTATTTCGAGTGAAATACTGATTTGTCAAAAATCGACTGCAGTATTCAAGGAGTACATTACAATCAGCCACAACTTGACCACCATGTATATGAATGTAACGGCACTACTAACTTAAACTCTCAAAAAAAGACAACTGACAATATTGAGATAACTATCTGCTGGTACACAAGTTAATTAGACAATTCTTTCTCCTTGCCAACAAGTGGTCTCTGCCATCTGGCTCATCAGGCAGTTTGCAAAATTCAATGTGTCCCTTGAGCCAAAATGTTTACCCACCGCTGTGTTAGCTCTTTAAGACAACAGACGCACAGATGAATACTTAAGGACGAAGTAAATCCTCATTAGGTACCTGATTTCTATTGTGGAGTCATACAGGCAGATGCAGTCATTGGTGAGCTGGACCACCAGAACTGGCAGGGAGCCCCTCTGGTCCTTCCTCTCTGTTGGATTAATCCGCATCGACCCATTCATGCCAAAGTGGACCCTGAAAGAAGCAATTCAGTAGGCTAAACCAACAACAGAGGGGTTTCCTTGATGTGTATTAGAGCATCAAATAGCTTTGGCACATAATTCAAAGTTACAGGTAGGCCTGTGATAGGCCTGTGTTCTCCATCAGCTTTTCTTACCATTGACATTATATACACACCCTAAAGGTAGAAACCTTTCAGATGTCAAGGGAAAATAACAAGTGATCCTTACCTAAGGGTCCTTTCTCCAAAGTACAGGAACAATTCCTTTCCCAGGGTGTCCACCCCAGTGTACGAGGATCCAACGAAGACTTGGTATGAGTTTCTGATATTCCCGATCTATAAATAAAAAATGCATCAGAATACAACACAGATTATGCATTCTCGAGGTCGGCATTGGGTCTAAAACCATAGAATATAATGCACATGCTTGCTTCCTTGCCATAATACACCAGAACTCTACAGCACTGGTTCTCAAACTGGGGTCCAGGGACCAGCAAGAATCCGCGGCACATTGCCAGGGGGGTCCGTGAAAAAGTTTGCTACAAGAATAAACTTATCATACAGATAGAAATACTACAAAGATACTTTCTTTAGTCATCACCTACCTAACGTTACAGAAAATCACTTCTGCACTGTCATACTTTTTGCCACATGCAATTAGTCTATGCCTATTAAGAACTGTTGCATCTGAAATAATAATAGCTACTTTTTCTTCTTCTTCTTTGCAATAAAGAGGGGCGCTCGAAAAAAACAATTGGCTAGGATCCATGTGGGGTTCAAACCCAAAAAGGTTTTATAATCCCTGCTCTGCGTTACACTCGCCAATAAGCTAACACAACTAACTAACTTCCGACTACTCCAGACACAATTTAGTAACGTTAAATAGCGTCACTACCATTAGACTATATAACGTTACTTGTCAAGTTCTTCTGGAAAGCATAGGCTAATACAAATCACACAATGTTGGCAGGCAGGCAGGCTAGCTGGCAGACAGGCAGGCTAGCCTACATAATAACAACAACTAGACGCAATTTACCGACGTTGGTGTTGCTCCTCCACGAATTTCCTTGACATGTTGTCCTTTCTGAACCTTTGACCGGATCTTTTCTCCGTTCAGAGTACAGCCTGGCCCTTCCACCATTTCCAAAATATCCAATAACACAAGGAGAAACTAACCGAAAGTCTGTAATAATAACACTTCGCCCGCCAGATGATTCAAATGTGCAGTGCACATGCGCGTCTTGGATGCGCCAGATGACTCCCCGCACATGCGCATAATCAACCTTGGTTGTCTTTTAGAAATAGGTTAGATACCCGACACTTAACCAGACTCACTGCTCCATAATCCAGACTCACCTGTTTTATGTCTCACCTATATCTTATCTTATATATTGCTGTCACAAAGTTTCAGATAGTTTAACCAATAGGCCTAAGTCAACAAAAAAATCAACAGATCAATAGATTAGCCTACCAAAAGTTTTCCAGAGTTTGCACTTACAGACTAAATCATGAATAATTGATACCGTTGGGGTAGGCCTTGGTTTATTATAGGCCCTACTGTATTTTCATTTCATTATTCTCTGTAGCACAAAATCCAGAGCAACAACGCCACCTGCTGGCTATAAGATGAAACGCATGTTGGCCAATGTAAATAGCTTTATCAAGTCTGGTCTGTAGCCTATTCAGGGAATGTTTTTAAAATTGTGATTTATTTTTACTTGGCAAGACCTACATATAGATATTCTAAATTGTATGCTCAATGAACAATATAAATCTGGTGTCATATGAGTGGCCCATCATCATACCAGGCATGCAGACACAGAAACCCACTGACCCACTTCTGAGGGCTGGTGACATTTGGACAACCGCTCCCCCCACTCAATTCCCAAACATTTGTCCCATTCACAGAGCCATGACTGAGCCCTCCGAGTTCAAGCCCTTCGCGGCACAGCTGTCTAATGTTTACCTCACCATCTTGGCGCTCTTCTGCTTCAAGCTCTTCGTCAGAATCACGCTGAACCTACTGACGTACTTCTACATAATCAGGGGGAGCCGTAAGGAGGCGGCCAGAATAGCCGCAGAGTTCTACGATTATGGTCCAGGACAGAGTGAGTAAGCAGACACTAGTCTGCGCCTCTTTGATAAGTCTTACAGGGCACTGCGAATCAAGTAGCCTACCCGAAGACACTGGCAGTAAACTACATTTTCCTTAAAATGTATCGGGACAAAATGATCTTGATAATAATCTGCAGGCATCTGCAGCCTCCTACACACGTTACTCCTCATTCCACTCAATTTATATTTAACCTTAGGCGTATTTATAATGTATGACATAGCCACGGCTACACATGGGTTAAGTAGGTTAACCCACCTTAAAACTCATACAAGCGCTCATGTAATGATGGCAGAGCGCACGGCTACCGAAAGGGCCAGGTTATTTATAGAACGGAACCATGCTTGTGCGCCCCCCAAGCGCCGTCCCGATTGCGCGAGCAGCGGGGTCATCAAAACGCACGGCCAATCTGTGCGCAGACAGGTCGTCGTGATCGAGGCCTCCGGTCCATGGAGCTGTTGTATGAAAGCCCAGATCAGTGTCGTGGTGGCCCGCTGGTATGTGGCAGAGCAGGTTGAGATACCAAAATAAACTGGGTCTGATGATATACCAGCGTGAGAACGGTA
>JAODXP020000010.1:7561489-7571489 GCA_027497455.2 Sardinella longiceps | reverse complement strand
ATTCTTTTCAGCTACCCCCCGTATGCTGACCCATCTGTGCCGTCAGCAAATCAGAGAGTGTGTTGGTCGCCAGAGACTCCACCTGCTGTCCACTCTGCCTCTTCCCAAAGCTCTTAGAGACTTTGTGTACTTCAGATAGTGACGTTAGTTCAGTTCTGCTACTGGACTCAGTGTGTAGTCATGATGCTTCGGTACCCCAAAGCGCTTTCCCATGTTTACATACATGTGTTTTAAAATGTTTGTGTTTTATGAAGTTTATCTGTTGCTTTAATAAAACTGTACAACTGTACCTGTCCTCCTTTCTCAGTCCTTGAGCATTGGCTGTTTTAGCCAAAACATAACACTACAGCACTAGGCCATACATTCTACAATTCGTATTCCATGCCAGAGGGGGCAGTAAAATCATTTTTTGTCGCAAAATCCTCTGGTAGATGGAAACTCGTTGTCATAGAGATGTAAACAATAAAGTATAAAGTGTCATTCCCTTCCCTGGGTCTAAATGTATTCATTTTAGTTTAACAGTGTACCGATATTATTTCAATTAAAACGACATTATGGCTTATGCACAAACTCCTAAGAAGACAGGGCTACCTCGAGAAGTTCTAAAATGGTTACAAAGTCTTGATTTATCGTTTTCTCCGAAGAATGTACGCAGGTGAGTGAGTGCTTTTGCAGCAGCACTTTGGTGACATTTTTGACAAGCTATGATAGCTGTGTTGCTGGACGAAATACTTTGCTAAGAGTTGCCCTTATTTATGTACCGGTAACGATATCATAGATACTCAGCTGAGCTATCACAATGTCCGCATTTGTGTTAGGGATGAATATTGCACTATTGTTTACACAGAATATTTTTTTTTTCCAGAGACTTTTCCAATGGCTATCTTGTAGCTGAGATATTTTCTTGGTATTATCCTGAGGATTTCTCCATGCACTCGTATGACAACGGGACATCACTGGCTGCTAAACTGAGCAACTGGGCACAGATAGAACGGGTAAGAGAGAGAGGGAGAGAGAGACACGATCCTCTGCCCACTTGTTCATAAATTCACAATAAATCACCCACTTCCTATTAATCGAAACTGATTTTTTCCCCCAATATTTGAAGTTTTTCACAAAGCAACAGATCCCTTTACCAAAGGAGGTCATAGATGGCACCATTCACTGCAAGCCAGGGGCTGCTGAGCTGCTGGTACAGGAGGTCTACAGCATCTTGACGCACAGGAGGTTGTTTTCCTTTGCCACATTACTGTGTCTTATTACCTCTGCCAAGGAGGTTATGTTTTCACCAGCATTGCTTAGTTAGTTAGTTTGTCTATGTGCAAGATAACTAACAAAAAAGTTGTACAGATTTTTATGACATTTTCAGACAACTTGGGTATTAGAGCAAAGAACTAATAAGAACCAGGAACATATGAAGAGTTCAGATGCAAAACCCCCTAACTCCACTTGACCACTTTTTGAGAAAAAGGCCATTTTTTATCAGGCGTTTACAGTGTTTTGATTGTAAACAGATATTTTAGACAAGGCGGGGAGCAGGTTTTATTTTATTTTTTCACAAAAACATTTCATTTACATATTCTAGATTCATACAGGATTCACACAATATCATTAACTCAGTTTTCACAAAAATGGTGTTTAGGGGGTTTTGCATCTGAACTCTTCATATCATTACATTTTGTTGATGTATTGTGTCAGTGACTTCATTGCCCTTGTGGATATCTAGAATGTCCAGGTCAGAATGAAAGCTCCTTTTCCAAGTAAGGTGTGTTAAAGTCAGCTATCTCTGGCAATATGAGGCGAGAGGATGAGATGTAGCCTTGAGAACAGAAAGTGTTAGGGAGAAAAGTTGTTCCTCTCCTTTACATTTGCATTTACATTTACAGTATGCATTTAGCAGACATTTTTGTCCAAAGTGACTTACAAAAGAGGGATAACAATCAAGCTACAACACAATACAAGTAAATGCCTATTGGGAGTGCCATTTGCTAAGAGAAGAGCAAGTGCAAGAATTGGGAAGTGCTGCACTCTCCTGGTGTCTACTTGTCTATGCTGCTTTTTTTCCAGACTTCAACACCTGATATAAAGTCATTATACGTGTAAGTGCCATTTGCAGTGTGCAAAGAGCCATAACTTAGATCATATCCATTGTACAACGTTTCTGTTATAATTGAGTTCACTCAAAACAACAAAGTTGTAGGCCTATGCATCAGTGTGAACTTTTAAGTGAGTGGTGCTGACATAATCTGGCAGTGTTCATTGGCTTTCATTCTTCAGTCACTTGAGTATCTTGAGTCATTTTTTTCCCATTTCATTTTTTTGTTTGTTTGTTTGTTTGGTAGGGTGAAGACGTGGCTCGGGGGAGAGGTGGACTTCTCTGACCGTGGATACCAGGAGCAGTTGCCCATGGTGGCTCGTTCCACAGCCTCCAAGGCCATCAAGAACAATTTACGACAGTCAGAGATGGTAGCTGAGCCCAACATCAGCAGCATCCAGGCCAAGATCCAGGCCATCATACAGCGCCACCTAGAGTACAGGAGGATGGAACGCCTGGAGGACCCAAGTAAGACTTTCTATTATATCCACAACAAGAGATGCCGTATACCTTGGAGGAGATACAGTATAGTTGATATCAGATTATTGTCGTTTTGAAAAAATGTTCAGTGTTTACAAGCCATTTACCATCACTGATTACACCTTTAACAGACACTGTTTCCCCTCAATAGTTACATTTGATCTGTGCACATATTTGTGAAGAAACATGGACATGTTATTATTGGTAATGGACAATAAAAACATCAGTAAAAGCAAGGATAGGTTCATTGCACCAGGTTGTAGGAAAATCATGCTAGTTTCCACCTGTAGTCTCAGTGTCACATACTTTCCTTCCCAGTCCAGCCTCTGAGTCTGATTGCTGTGCACCCCTTTCTTTCAGAGCGATTCTATGTCTACTGCACCTATCTCATAGCCATTCTATGTCTGCTGCTCCCCTCTTAGAGCGATTCTAAGTAGGCCTTTAACAATAATCAATAAATTATACAATAACTTTTAATGAGCTCAATAACTTTTCTGGCCACAATAAATTTTATTTGCATGCTTGTTTGTTTTCCTCCTCTCTCTCTCTCTCTCTCTCTCTCTCTCTCTCTCTCTCTCTCTCTCTCTCTCTCTCTCTCTCTCCCAAAGAGACTGAATTTTAAAAGGTAAAAGTCTCTCTACTGACTCCTCTTGTATCCTTAGCATAATTACGCTAGGCTATATAATTTGCATTATTATGCCATTATCATAATGATGCAGCTAATTTATGTTTTTTAACTGGCTAAAGAGGTGAAGCATTTGATAATCTTCCCTATGATGAGAGACTTGAAATGAGAGCTATTATTTCCAGATCTTTCTGTGTAAATAGCTCATGTTATGAAGTGGACAACTGCGGCCTATATATGTACCTAACCTACAAATTATTTTTTCTTTTTAAAATTAGTGGGTGCAGATACATTCAGGTGTGTTCAATAGCCTGGAAAATATAATAGTAGAAAATGGTCTCAAAATGTCATTAGTATTGTTTATCGCAATAATTTCTTAATCGTCCAGCAAAATCAGTTATCGTTACAGGCCTAATTCTAAGTCTGGTGTACCTCTCTCTGAGCGATTCTAAGTCTGGTGCTCCCCTTTCTTCCAGAACGATTCGGGGTGAAGCCCACACTAGGGGAGCGCGCTGCCCGCCTTCTCCCCTCGACCAGCCAGTCCACACCAGGTCCAGACTCTCCCTCTGTCCCCCAGTCTGGTGAGTAACACTCCTCTCTTTAGCCGAGATGGTGATCACACTCAGAGTCTTTTAATGAGGTTTTCTGTGGAGAGATCTAATTATAACACTGGGCCTATTTACTGATTCTTAAAGTTCACTCACTGGCCAATTTCAAGGAACCACTGTACTGTATAAAGGCCTTGCTACTGTTATTTGGTCTCTTGCTGAGATATTCAATACCACAGCGCTAATTAGGCTTCTCTTCTAGTTAACTTTGAGACACTGAATAATATTATGTAGGACCTCGGCTGGTTATCTTATAAAGATCATTTTAAGTAGAAATGTTCTAATGACATATTTGTAAATAATTTTGAATAATTTCATGCTTCGGTTGGTTCTCTTTACAGTGGCCTCTTTTCTCCCTGTGAGCCTCTCTTTGGTCTTAAATATGTCATGTCACATAATATTGCATCACATTAACGCTGCATGTTGATTGGTCTCTCACAGACTCCAGGATCTCATTCGTCAGGAGCAGGGCCAGTGTCCACTTCAAGGAGACGGACAGTCGTATGTCGACCAGAACTCTGTCCCATTAAAAATGACTGCAGTACTGACTCCCTCTTGAAAGAACCAACCAACAAAAGCTATGTCAGGCTAATAAACATTCTTGTTTACAGGACCAATATGTCATTAGTGCTATACAATAACATCTAGACATGGCTCTATAACTGATTCACAGCATTATGTTGCATACTGTATATTACTGAGCTGTCTTTACATCTAATTCCATGTATTAATTATGGGAATTTGGGTAGTATTATGGTAGGTTAGGATTAAACGTGTAGAATGTCTCATATAAGCTTTTGCCTAGCCTCTTTGTCTCAGCCAGTAAAAAAGGTTGGCCATAAAGTTATTGGTCAGGCTTAATGTACATCAAGTGTTTCTTTCTTTTGATTGGTGGAGAGACCCAATCTCTCTCTTTAAGCATAACTAGCTTATGACAAGCAGCTGAATCATCTCTCTCCTGTGATAGGTGCAGTTATCCACCAGGTGGCAGCATTTCCTCCTAAGCACTACTTTACCATGACCCGGGTGCAAACACAAACAGCACCCACCCCACCCCACTGTCTGAGTATTTAATCACCCCATTACCATAAACATAACAAACAGTCATGTATAAAATGTAGGCCATGACTATTAAAAGAGAACAGAGAGGATATGAAAGCCACTATGTTACCTCTAGTTTTGTCAAACAGTGAAATCTTTTTAGCTTTTACTGCTTTTATCACAGCACATCTAATAAAATACCCAGTTCACATTTTTTTCGTTGTTTTTTTTTAAACTCTCTCTCTCTCTCTCTCTCTCTCTCTCTCTCTCTCTCTCTCTCTCTCTCTCTCTCTCTCTCTTTGTATGTGTGTGTGTTTGGCACTTGGAATGCTCTCAAATGCTTCATTCAAAGCACCGAATGTCCATGTTGTTGCCATGGTTATTCTACAGAATAAGTTGCCATTTTAGAATGAAACTAACATCACTGGCCCCGTACCAGAGTTGTCTATTCAAATACCATCTTCCCCTTCCCTCTCCCTCTCTCTCTCCCCACCCCCTCTGCTTTTTTTCCCTCTCCCCCATTGGCTCTCTCTCTCTTCTCTTCCATGGTTTCAGCCTGTCTGTGTTTCTTCTCTGTGTGTGATATCTCTGTTCATATGTTATATTCGTCTTCATACTTGTTGTCTTTTTTTTGTCATTTTTTTATCAACCTTTCTCTCTGGATTTGGACTCCTTATCAGTGTGTGTGTGTGTGTGTGTGTGTGTGTGTGTGCGGGAGCGCTCAGATGGTGTAGACATGTTGGACACACCCAGTTGGCTTTGTAATGTGGTTCTCAGGCAGCCATAGCCCTGCTGCCATCACCGCCGTGCCTCTCCTCTCCTCTCTTCAGCTAGTCAAGGCTCAGACCATCCTGCTGTGTGTGTGTGTGTGTGTGTGTGTGTGTGTGTTAGCCATCTCTGTGGTTTTCATGCAATGGCCAAATACTGTGGGTTGAAATCATTATTTCAGCTGTGAATGAATTACCCAAATCTTGTGAATGCCTTTGTTTAAGAGCTTTTTTCTACAGTATATGTGGCAGTTGATGTGCTTTGGATAACACTGAGGAGAAGAGTGGTGTGTGTGTGTGCGTGTGTATGTGTGTGTGTGTCTTCATGTTGTCCGTTGACTGTGTGTAGGTGTGTGTGTGTGTGTGTGTTTTACTCCATGGAACAGATTGAAATGTATTCTACATAAGAATAAACACATGCATGCAATCACATGAACATAGTGCTTTGCCATCGCAGTGTTGGTGTAGGCGTGGGTCTGTGAGGTTATGGCATAAATAAACACATAAATGCTGGAGAGAAAAATACTGTACGTACAGGCTGTTTATGATGTATATTTGCATGTTGTTTTATAGCAGGGGCAGTATGGTTTCTGTGTGTGTGTGTGTGTGTGTGTACATGTGCATCTGTCTGTTGGATCTCTTTGACTATGCTTTGCAAACGACAACAGACAAATCCTGTGTTTGTGTGTGAGGTGTGAGAGTGTGTGATATGTGAGAGATAGAAGGAGAGAGATAGAGAGAGAAGGAGAGAGATAGAGAGAGACAGAAGGAGAGAGATAGAGAGAGTAGGGTGTGGCGCTCGGTTCTGAGTGTTTGTTCCATTTCTCTGGGAGGCAGCAGCATCTCCGGTTGGTTGCTATGGTAACAGCGAAAGGCCGACCGGGAGACTGTAGCAGTCAGGCTGTGTGTTCCTGTGCATTGCCTTCTCTCTTGCATGAGATACACTCACACGGAAACACACACAATACACAGGCACAAAGACATACACACACACACACACACACACACACACACACACACTCGTCCGAGTCATGTTTTCTGATGCCAGTGAGCAGCACGTAGATGCCCAGCCATCTGCTCTGTGTTTTTTTCTTCTCATCTGTGCCCGCTGTGCCGAAAGGAGGGGGTGGACATGTGTGTTTGTGTGTGTGTGTGTGTGTGTGTGTGTGTGTGTGAAAGAGTGCGAGAGAGAGTGTGTGTGTGTGTGGTTTGAGGGCATGACTGCTGATACACCCACTGCCCCCCTCTCACACCCTTGTCATCAACCCACATTTAAGATTCATCACTACTATTTTTAGCATCCAGTCTGCAGCTATGAACACAAATGAATAATTTAGATGTAACAAAGACATATTTTTGACAATATTCCAAGTAAACAGAGCTGTACCAGTTTCTATATCCATTTAAAATTTGCAAGACCAATGATGTACAGACTTCAGATGATGTACAGACTTCAGTGTTTACAGTCTATCACACTCTGAGCCTGCACGACGCAGGGCCACCCAGATTGCACAGGACACAGGGACCACTCTGGTCCTCCTCCTCAGGTCCAGCAGATTCGGGCCAGACTGCCAGATCCATTTCTGCTTGTGCTCCATTTTTTTGCTGTTAGTGTAGGAGTAGCAACAGGGAGCCACACTAATGTTCAAGCATTTTGGGTCAGGATCCCAGGAAAAGTCCTTATTTTTATTATTAATTGTTGACAGGTGTGCCACACAGAACTGCTTACAAACCCCTGGCCCTCTAAACTACTGTCAGACTCGCTTATAGCAATGCGGGGTCTGTCCGCACCGCACATCATGGGTCTCAAACAAAGACCAACAAGCTTCTTAAACCCCTCAACTGACCTTTTTAACCTCTCTTCTTTTGCAAAGAAGGGTGTATTCTCCCAACAAGTGTTCAATAATATCATCAATCAGATACATCAATCAGATTGTTCTATTCCGAATACACTCCCAACTAACCGTCTTTTTATTGAATTTTAAATAGACATGAACCTTAATACCTATTGCTTTTCTCATAGCAGAAGCGCTGATTACGATTGTCCAGAGTCGTTTATTGGGCACTACGAAGGTCTATCATATAGCGGCAGTAGCTCAGAGCCAATACAAGAGCCAATATGTGACGTAAAATTAAATTGCGCTGTGCTTGTCCCCTTTTGCTCTGTGATTGGATACCTAAAGCAGGCAAGCATTAGCCTGATTGCCATCGACTTTCAAAGGTCTGCGAGACTTTGGTCTGACCAAGAGCCCGTATAACAAACTTTCTCAAAGCGCATGGTTGACCCGCCTCCCTGAAATGCCTCGGTTTGCTACTGGTCGATGTTAGAAAATGCTGTGCCGAAGCAAAACCAATCACACCACTCTTTCTTCTGACGTATGTGACGCCGTTGGAGCTGCTCGTTGGAGCTGCTCAAAGTTGATTGGTTCCCGACCAGGGGGAGGGGGGGAGGGGGGCAGTTCCACAGTTTTGTGGAATTCAGAAGTCCTGCCCGATCAGCAGCTGGCCAGACCAGCGACAGCAACGCAAAAGGTGTTATGCCAGTGGGAGGGCGTGCCAGGCTAGGCAAGCATGGGTACTCTATATGGGTAGGTTATTCAGATTGAGCATTTACTCAGTTCCTATTCCGGGAGAAGAAGTGCCCATGTAAACCGTCTTGCTGAAGTGCCCATGTGGCTACTGTCTTGCTGAAACATGTATGTCCAGGTTTATGACACAGAGCCCTACATTGCACCCCTAAACTCTTTTAATATTCAGATTTAGTTATGCTATGCACACAGTTAGAGCAGCAAAACAACCTCAAAGCATCTTTGAATCTCCACTCTATTTGACTTTAGATATCATGTTCTTTTCTTTGTATGCAACATCAGCAGATACCTTGCAACAGCACTATAGCATGACTTAATGAATAAAAGAGTGGTTAAAACAGTATGTTTGTGCCAGCCCCACATACCAGTTTGTTTAGAGCTCTGGCATCCTAAAAGCAAATATTTAATCTTAAATGAAAACCATGTTGGACAAGGTCATGCCTGACAACTAATTGAAGGCTCAGACATGCTGAAGATAGCTAAAGGTAGCTGTCTCCCTGTGCCCACCAGTCATGGTCTGACATTCTGCTCAATCAGATTGAGGGTCCACATGACTCCACGTTCGCAAAACAATATGTCTCTGCTTTAACACATTCTCTCCCTTTGCGTCTTTAAAACAAACAATAGCCAACACACCCAAATCAGTATTTGGAAGCCATAATTCACACGTAAAATCTCAAACTTTTTCACCATCCTTCGCGAGGATTTCAAACCCAAAATAATCCCCCAAAAAGTCCAACCCAAATTTCTCTTTCCCCGCAAGCTCATGTCTTCTTACAGGAGAGCTCATTTCTGTCTCTGAGGCTGTCTCCGCTTCCACCTCTCCAAAATCCTCCCAGAAGCTGCTGTCAGCATGCATGCTGTAGTCATTAACTACACCAATTGCCACCTGCTATGAGGCTTCGACAGACTGCTTGGATTCAGGTTAGATTATGCTTTCCTATCTAAAGGGAAAACTCACACAGTAGGCCCTATTTTTAGATGCATGCTTTTAGGCCCAAACAGGGGCCAAACTAATGAGAACTGGTGCTATATTGAGGTAGCACTGCTATACAGTGGCTATACAATGCAGTCCTATGGAGCATCACAGGAATAGGCCCTCTTGCTATATTGAGGTAGCACTGCTATACAATGGCTATTCAATGCAGTCCTATGCAGCATCACAGCAATAGGCCTTCTGTTGCTATATTGAGTTAGCTCTGCTACTGTATACAATGGCTATACAATGCGGTCCTATGAAGCATCACGTCAGTAGGCCTTCTGGCTAGGCTCTAAATAGTGTCCCCAAGGGCTCATGGTGGTGATTTTTTTTAGATCCTTTTCAGTTTCCACACAATACGTTTGCTTGCCCTGGTAATAGTTTGGCCTTTTCTTACATATCATAGTTTTCTATGAATGGCTCAGCTCCCTATTGCTCTACAAAAACGGTCACTAGTACTACTAGTGCTAGTATACTTATTTTGAGGTTAGGTATCACATATTACTGATACATATTTCATGACATGACAATACCTTTTTGATTAGAAACGAATAAAAAAAACACCTTTGATTTATCACCTTTTGATTATTTAATTTATCAAATTTTGATTAATGTTACCATAGATATTACATAGAATGTGAGGGAGATGAAGAATAAGATAATGATGATGGTGATGATGATGATAGTAATGATGATAATAATAATGATGATGCTCCGGACGGATGTACATGTAATGTGTCTCCTTTGCCCTGACATAACCCTGATGATCTCAATGTTGGCCAGTGTTCTCCTGCACAGGCCCGGCCCTTCAAACCAC
>JAODXP020000010.1:7556489-7558989 GCA_027497455.2 Sardinella longiceps | reverse complement strand
TACAATCAAAGTCCAGAATATCACTTCAAGTGAGGTGTAAGGATCTGTTCCACAGGTTCTAACAATGAGCTCTTTGGAGATTAATCCTTTAATCCTGTAGAGGTAAATGTGTTGAGGAGTGATGAAGGTGTGGTCAATCTGATTTTCATTTTCATTTGTGTTTTATCCCGAGTTTGCATTCATCCCTGACACTGAGACAGTCCTCATCTACACCCTTACAATGCAAAGCACTCAGAAAATGCTGGGGGAGCTGGTCAGAAACAGCACACATGCAGTGCACACATATACAAACATATGCATGCATGCTTACACACACACACACACACACACACACACACACACACACACACACACACACACACACACACACACACACATACATGCATACATGCATACACAGAAAATGGACCTACAATGAGGATGCAAAAATGTCATTTGAATAGGGTTAGTGGTGCTGTGACAGACAGCCTTGGGACTCGTGTAATATGAAGCATGCAAATACACAACAGGTGAGATATGAAAACTTTTACATGAAACATGAAATATCTTAAACCTGTTGGTATCATGTTTAATCAGAATTTATCAGTCAATTACACATAGATAGCCTACAGTACACAGTGTGAGAATGACAGTAAATCATTATAGAAGATAAAAAGGGAAATGAAGATAATGCCTTTAGATCACGGTCCAAGAAGTAGGCCTACTAGGTAAAGAGTATGCAAGGCTATAGCTAACAAAAAGTAACTTGATAGGATGGACTTTGTGTGTAGGCCTATTGCAAAGTTAGAATCAATCAAGCGATCGTCCGTCCTGAACTCAAAATCAATTGCAGTCATCTGTTAACTATCACTCTAAAGAAGACAAAGTGTGTTGAAATGTTAGTCTTTTGTTTGCACTATTAAGACTGCAGGATTCTAGCCAAGAAATGTAGACGCACTCTAGCCGTAGCAAATTAGATGTGCTCAGCGAGTGCGTCTAGCTATCAGCCATAGGTTGGACATCGGTGGTGAGCTGTCTATCTGCTCACAACCCTCTAGGTTGTATTCAGACATTGTGGTGTTTAGCCAAACACAACATTCTATCTGGATAGCGTTGTTTGAATCAGTTGCTCTGATTGTTTGTAACCGTCTTACCCAAGGGTCTATCACTCGTGGCCAGACTATACATTTTATGTGATAGTCTGGCTTGTCAGGCTAGCAGGATTCATCAGTGTGCTCCGTTCTTTTCTCTGTCTACAGAAGCACCTGATGTATCAGACGATAAGGATTGATGCATGGAGTGCTACATCTTTTTGTGCTCACCTGTCTCAGCTCTGCCCCATAGGTCACCCTGATTTCATCACGCATTAATGGTTAGTTAATATATGGTACTTATTGTTCTATTAGTGCATGTGTGTATGAATCCGCACTTCTCTTATAGATGGAGTGGTTCAGAGCCCCTGAAATAACACTGATACTGAATGCAGCCTGATACAGAATCCTATCTGATTGATATCACATTATATATAAGGTATAATGGCGTTGAGGCATCCCGATATAAGGTAATAATGGACGAGGTGCCTCCGCCAAGTCCATTATTACCTTATATCAGGACACCTCGAAGGCTGTTATCCTGCTTGTCACCCGGTTGCAACTTAAACGTATAGGTAAGCAAGTGTTTAAAACATAAAAAAAAACATGTCTCCGTTTTGAAAGAAGTTATCCTGTTCGGTTGGGGTACTATTTTCATATGAAAGAACATCGACAAGGCTGCATTCTAAAGAGCATTGATAGGGAACGCTGGTGAAACTTTTATACCTGACAAACATCACAGGTGTCCTGTTATCTAGAAATAACGGACACCCTGACAGCCAATCAGAAAACAGTATTCCTGTGATAACTGAATCATATCAGACTGGTTTTGCTGTGCACGTATCCTAAGTCTGCCAAAGCCATAAAGACAGAGTTTGTTCCCTGTGTCTGAAATTATTCCTCTTTTCCACTGATGCCTACCAGTGTGTTTGAGTTGTACACAAATTTTAAAGTCACTCAAAAGGCCTTTGAGTCTCTCCACTGAAAAGCTTTATTTACTGTCTGGAATCATTTTGTTTACCTCACATTCAGAGTACACAGTTTAATGTAATGAGAGTCAGTGCAATTTCTACTAAAAGCCCCCTTGCTCAACTCATAACAGACAAAGACAAAAAGACTACAGTCTGAAACAGTGGCATGAAAGATTTTATTATCATATGTTTATGTAATATGTAATAAAATATTTCATATTTTCTCTTCTCTCGTGCAGTAAAATGCTGCATCTTCTCAAACTCTGTTGGCAGCTACCATATTGTCAAAGTGCCATCTCATATGGGTGCATCATGCCCACTCGTCATGAGCTAAGAAGCCCTCCTCCCCCTTCTCCACAAACTGACTGACTGTTAAAGCTTAAATATGAATATCAGGCATGACAGGCTGTCCTCTGCTGTTTGTGTCTACAGTGTGCCCAGATCAGGGACTACCTGCTT
>JAODXP020000010.1:7548989-7553989 GCA_027497455.2 Sardinella longiceps | reverse complement strand
GAAGGGATGAGCGAGACGCTGGTCAGGATTCATCTCTCCCTCCCTCTCTCTCTCTCTCTCTCTCTCTCCCTCTCTCCATCCTCCCTCCCTCTCTCTTCATATATGTGCCATGTCCCCCCTCTTTCTTCCTTTAAAGGCAGTGTTTGACAGGCATGATGTGGAATCGTTGCCATGGTAGTGGCCATGTCATGTCCCCATAGCTGTGCGCACTGGCTATTTAATAAATCGGAATGAGCACTTCTGCTGTAGATTCTAGGTGCATCATGAAATCGAATATCATTTCTGACAAGATATGCAAATTCGATATGTTTTTTTTTTTTTTAAGCCAACCGATCAAGTTAACCGTGTTTTGAATCATTTTTGCGTTACCTTCAACTTATTTTACTGTGAAAAAATTAATGCATGTGATAAAGTCAGGCTCACAGCTTTATCGCTATCCTCGTCGGAAGGTATGGAGGTTATGTGCAATAAGCTATTTCAGTACTGGCGCTGTTCAGTAGCTTAGGCCATTTAGACATATGCTGCTTCGCCTTTCCGTGGCTAGCAGCTGGTTGCCGCCTGCTCTATCAAATCTTCATGGCTACATGAAACATTCATTTTAAGGTAGGCTACTGGGCTGAGTGCTTCATTAATACTGTGCTTCACTGCTCATCCCTGAAGAGTCGCATCATTATGTGCATACAGCTATTTACGCGTGCACACCGCTTGGATACAGTTTGTTACACCAGTTCGCTTAAAAACAGTTACTTTTGCTTTTGGAACGTGGTTGCTCAAAAGCGTAAACAGTAGCCTACATATCACGAGTAGTGTGAGCACATTAAGTACATCCCCTCACTCACGACTAATAATTACAGCTGACCCGAAAATGACACACCCATGTTCGTTTGAAGCATGTGGTAGTTTTTGCTTTCCCTGGATACAGAGCAATGAATAGCAACAACACACCAATAGCGGATCTTCCTTCACTTATCTTTTGTTGGGCACTTGAGTTCCCCGGGGCTTGGGCCTTTATGTAGGCTGAGAGAGGAGAGGGAGGGAGGGAGGCAGTGGAGGAGCCTTCACTCCATACACAGTCCCGTTAGTGTCTGCAGCTTGCAGCAAACATAAGGGAAGAGGTTGGAGGTTGCGTTGTTTGTGTGTGTGTGTGTGTGTGTGTGTGACGCTCACAGCGTTGAAAGCTAACCTTAGCAACTCTAGCCCCCTCAAATCCACAAACAAAACGTCACAACCTTTCCCGAAACAGCTTCTGTGGGGGAGACTGAATCAGGCAAAAGCGCAAACACACACACACACACACACACACACACACACACACACACACACACACACACACACATTTTAAAAGGAGGTGGTTGTTCATCTTTTCTGTGCATACTGTACCAACATGGCACAAAAATAGCAAAGCAGTCAAAAGGCTTGTAGATTTCACTTTCTGTTTTCACTTTTCTTCACTTCTGCTCCACTCAATTGCTTGCCCTTAACATACTGTTATGGAATTGCTCAAATGTAAACAGTTTACTACATGTCACCAATGCTTACTTTAGGAGTCAGTGCTGTTGGGGCAATGGCGTTTGGCTGAATAGGTGTTTGCAAGTTATTTTGGAGATGCAGCCAGATTGCCTAGCAATATAAAACTTCTTCGTAGGTAAACGAAGAAATGCAGCCATAGCTATAGGTGGCTTTGTGCATTAACTGTACATGCACTATTCTCACCTAAGTCAGGACCTGAGGAATGCATCTCCAGAAAATAAGGGAAGGATCCACTGTCAAATCATACCTGACTCTTCCCAGGTCAATATTTATTGAGTAGCACTGTAATACCTTACAAATCAAGCTGTGGAATGGAACTGCAAGCTTTCAATCCATCCACGCCTTTCAGACTGCTATAGTCCCAGCCCCAGGCAGTAGGCTTGTGAGGGGGATTCTGCGCTGGGTCGTCAGTCAGTAAGTATAGCTGAGGCAGAGGTGGAGCTGTGGCTCTCTGAAGCGGGCGGCTCTCCCCAGCTTCCAGTGATGATAGCCCTAGGGGCCCGCAGGGAAAAGAGCATTTCATTACTGCAATCATTACTCAGAGAGAGAGAGAGAGAGAGAGAGAGAGAGAGAGAGAGAGAGAGTGAGAGGGGTAGAGAGTCCATAGCCGGCTGAGCTGACTGAGCAGACGCCCGTGAAATGCCACCATTGTTTGTTTGGGTTTGCTAACAAGCATGCCAAGGCCCGCCAGAACCGTCTGTGCCTGCTGAACCACAGGCCACCCTTTGGTGTCACTGAGCTCAGCTGAGATGGCCGTTACAAAGCCGATGTTACGGTAATGAGACTGGAGGTTTCAACCATGAAACCGTAGCTGGAAGTGTTACTGCGTTTACAGCCATGTTTGTTTACCCACAAATGATGTTGTGTTTGCGATGTTGACTCAGGAGAGGATCACAGACATTATTTTGGTCTATTTCTGTCATGTGGTTGTTTTGCTCTACATCTGATAATGTCTGACTCAGAATTGAAGGATGATGCGTCCTCAGCTGTGAGGAGACTGTAGGCCTACAACTGTCAAATGTGTCACATAAACTGAGTGGTTAGTCAATCTGAATGATTATCAGATTGGGCGAGTTTGTTTAGGCATTAAGATGGGGAATTAGCCAAAGCATAATACATCAACCAGTCTGCCAAGTCTGTTGATCAATGTAGCCAGTGTCCACCCCAATACAGTTAAGTCTAGATGTTAAAAAAGAGAGAGATTTGTCTATAGCATCCTTATTAGTTTCTATGCAATGCGAGTAACTACATAAGGAATGCATGCTGATTTCCAAAGAAGCTGGACATTTGTTTGACAGTTTACAAAGCTTCAATGATAACAGACATGATGTAGGATGCAGAAATATGACTAAAAATGTAATGTTTGATACATACGAAGAGTAAAGTTGATTGACAGGTAAAGACTTGATTTATCTATCTTATGATAGTAATATACAGAGATGCTGAGTCGATTAGCATCAGCACCCCAGTGATAAAGTCTAAAACAGTTCAAGTCAGCTCTAAAAGGTACTTATGAGGTGTCAAATGGCTTTGGCATAGTTCCATCCTACAACTGGCACCAGATCCAGTTTTATTCTCGGCTGCTGTTGTGCTCAGGCCCATTATTGCCTATGGTGTTATAAATTTGATGAAAGGCTTTTATTTATGAAGCCCAGGAGGTCGATGCCAGGCAGTATTCTTCAATCCATTTAGCCATGTGCTACATGTCTGGTCTCAGCATTAATCAATAGCTTTAATTGGCTTTCAGTGCAATACCATTGGAGTCCATCTACTCAGCTATTTCATAATCAATGAAACAACACGACAAAACATCAGGAACACACTTTACTACTTACACACAGACACACAGACACACGCACACACACACACACACACACACACAGACACAGGCACACACAGCCACACATGCACTTACACACTCACACAGCCACACACACGCACACCCTCACAAATCTGCCACACACACACACAAAGATAGAAGGAGAGTGAAGAACAAATACACAGACATATCACTCTCTTGAATAATACACATGCACACACACTTTCTCTCACTGTCACAAACAGGCTCGTTACAATTATACCCCCTCCTGGTCACATTTTAGCTAATCCGTTCTGTCTGTCTGGAGAGTTGAGAGTTCTCTCCAGCTGTGAGCGTGTGTGTGTGTGTGTGTGTGTGTGTGTGTGCATGCGTTTTACAGTATGTGTCATTTCCACACACGACAAATGTGCTCAACGTTTATTTTTTTTTCATTGCCATCACTAAAATGCAGTTGAGAATCCTCTCTGTAAAGTGTTCTAATGGTGTTCTAGATCTTGTTGCCCCTCCAGAAAATCAAAATCTGGACAGTATTGGGCAAATCTATATCCATTTCCTGTGTTCACAAATCACATGGTAAATAGGTAGTTATAGGTAGTTATCATGGTAACAGGTAGCTAATGGTAAGCTAACTCATCAATGCCATAGAGGTTATCAGTGCCCATGTAGATTTACTATCGTGGCTTTAAACTATTCCACCAGTAAATCACCTCTGTCACATAAACGTCCATTAAAACACTACATAAAGTAGCTTCATGACAGAAAGACATACGGTGTCTGCCGCTAAAAATGGGCTTCAGCGCTTCCTGTTTATGGGATGTCCTCCTGTCACCCCTGGCGTCTTACTGCTAGTTACCACAGGATGGTGGCGGCCACTTCAAGAGGAGGGTGAGACGTCGTGTTGAGAGGGTTCTGTAACGCAAGGTTCCTCTTCCTGTGCTGCGTGCCCACAGGCAGGTGTAGTGTCACCTGTCCACCTGCTACTACACTGCAGTCTTGTCACCTGTCTGCCAAAAGCACTGTTGGCTCCCTCAGACTTGCCATTACTGGCCCAAAAACAGGAGAGAGGGGAAGATGGGCGTTAACTACTTCAATGTCTCCAAACACACACACACACACACACACACACACACACACACACACACACACACACACACACACACTCACTCACTTATAACCAAAACTACACTTTTATGGAAGGACCACCCCCCCCTAGTTTAGCATTAACACAAACGTGGGCCCTTCTTTTTAAATCAATTTAAGTTGAAAAAAAAAGGATGTATCTGTCCATGAAAAAAAGACCCCAATATTCAACAGGACGCACATGTTGAACTCTCCCTCAAAGTCTCCTCATTCAGTCCACCCAACCCTCCTCTGCCATCCAAATCTCTGCCCAGCAGTCAGTCACTTTTGGCTGATTTTCCAGCTTTTGCCCTGTGTTTGTGCAGTGGCACTGATACAAAAAAGGGCCCAAGATTGTGTTAATACTAAGCGAGAATGATGTCCGTAGAATCGCCTGAAACGGACAAGCTTGCAAGTGTTACTCTTGAATGTTTCACAGCCCCTTTCACTGCGGATTTCACGCTTGAGTTGGGAACTTATTGTTTATTTAACATAACACTATTTTACACCCCTTCTGCCTCTTACAGACACA
>JAODXP020000010.1:7541489-7543989 GCA_027497455.2 Sardinella longiceps | reverse complement strand
GGGAGAGAGAGGCTGTATTTTTGCAGTGATGAGGTACCCCGCACCCATCCTCGACTACAGTAGCTGATTTATGAGTCATAGTGTTGAAACTTGCATTAGCATGCTATCCCTCCCTATTGCAGGACACACACACACACACACACACACACACACACACACACACACACACACACACACACACACACACACACACACACACACACACACTCTACTCTCTCACACACTTGCCGTGACCCTGCCCTGGGCTTAGGGGGTAGGGTAGGGTGGTTAGAGTATGGGGGTTGGGGTGTTGGCCTCTAGGGCAGTTATGCCCTGCTCAGTGTGTATCCAGGGCGCACATGTGTGCTTGTGTGTGTGTGTGTGTGTGTGTGTGTGTGTGTGTGTGTGTGTGTGTGTGTGTGTGTGTGTGTGTGTGTGTGTGTGCATGTGTGAAGAGGGGGATATGTAAGTGCTTATTGAGGCTGTGCATTTGTGTGTGTGATGTTGTGTGCTGAATGTGTAAGGCTAAGTCGTGAGAGAGAGAGAGAGAGAGAGAGAGAGAGAGAGAGAGAGAGAGAGAGAGTGTGTGTTTTTGTTTGAGAGGGAGCATGAGAAAGTGTACAACTGTGAATAAGTCTGTTGAGGACCATGATACCAAGTGTGTACGTGTGTGTGTGTGTGTGTGTGTGTGTGTGTGTGTGTGTGTGTGTGTGTGTGTGTGTGTGTGTGTGTGTGTGTGTGTGGCAGAGCCTGTGTGTTTCTCTGGTGCAGGTACTTGTAATTCCAGTCAGGGAGCAGACAGACAGAGAGAGAGAAAGGGGGAGAGAGCGGAAGAAAGGAAGTGAGAGTGAGTGAGTGAAAGAGAGTGAGAGGGAGAGAGAGAGAGAGAGAGAGAGAGAGGGAGAGAGTCCTCAGTCTGCCAGTGTGTGTCAAACCCAGACTGTAATTCCAGGCTCCACACTCAACCCTCTCCACTGGAGAGCGAGCCCAAGCACACAGCCCAGAGGAGCCAATAGGATTGCAGTCGCTTGGCTTGGCCCACAATGCATAGCTTCAGCGGCAACCCCCAATAACCATGGGAAATACAGGGCCCGTGTCAACCGCAGTGATCAGATTATGGGGTGTTATGCTTTTCATTTGTGAGCATGCTCGGTACGCTAGTACTGGCCTGCTGATGACTATGGACTTGTAACATTAGACATGACAGCAATCGGACTCAGGGAGATTAATGTAGCGGGAATGTCGGGGTGGAATTCCATGATTGGATTTGTGCAGAAATTTTATATTGTGGTCATGGCGTTCCATCAGCGGAAGCATAGATTGGAAGTCTAATGTATTCCACTGGCCTCGGTTTTCATTATAGGTCAAAGAGGCATTCTCTCTCTCTCTCTCTCTCTCTCTCTCTCTCTCTCTCTCTCTCTCTCTCTCTCTCTCTCTCTCTCTCTCTCTCTCTCGCTCTGTCTTTCTCTCTCTCTTTTCTCCAGCATGTTTTAGCATTTCTATGACAGTGTTGGCCACCATCATCAGTTATATGTTTAATCAACAACCATTGTTATTTATTTATTTGTCATTTATTTCACCAGGTGAATATCCTATTGAGATATTAAATCTTTTGCCAGGGAGAATTTTTGTAATTATTTCCAATGACAATATTTAATTTAGCAAATGTTAATGGTTTTCCTTTGTCCTTCTTTAGTTATACAATCTTACAATTAACAATAATTTCGTAATTATTTCCAATGACAATATTTACTTTAATATCACAAATGTTTATGGTTTTCCTGTGTCCCTCTTATGTGCCCAGGGTGCGGCGAGTGCTGTTTGAAATGCCTGCGTGGCATCCCCTACCCGTCTCTGGTGGCCACCATCCTGCTCTACGCTGGCGTGGCACTCTTCTGTGGCTGCGGGCACGAGGCTCTGACGGGCACCGTCACCATCCTGCAGAACTACTTTGAGGTGATACGGGCACCTGGAGATGGCGTGGATGTCTTCACCATGTGAGTAATTAGCGCCGTCACTGCGCACACACACACACACACACACAGACACATGCACTCTCTCTCTCTCTCTCTCTCTCTCTCTCTCTCTCACACAAACAGAGACTCATACACTCTTTGTCCTCCCTCTCTCCCCCAGCATTGACATCATCAAGTATGTGATCTATGGCATTGCATCTGCGTTCTTCGTCTATGGGATCCTGTTGATGGTGGAGGGCTTCTTCACCAGCGGAGCCATCAAGGACCTGTACGGAGACTTCAAGATCACCACCTGCGGACGTTGCGTCAGCGCATGGGTAAGACAATCCATTACAGTGACAATGGCGTGGTCCAACAGCACCATAAGGGGATTTAGGTGGTCAGAGGGATTGCGGGTAATTGATCCAATGACATGGAGGTTTGCGTGAAACAGAAGGTTAAAGGTATTACTGACAGACCCACTCCTGCATGGGTTACCTACCAGCTCAGCAGTGGGTCTCCATCGAATGGGTGTCAAAGACTAGACTAAAAGTCTTTGGCTAAGA
>JAODXP020000010.1:7513989-7536489 GCA_027497455.2 Sardinella longiceps | reverse complement strand
TGGAACATCAGCTGCCATGGAAACAAAGAGCCCCTTAAATCCATAGTCAGGTCTGCCACCTGGTGGTTGACTCTCAGTATCGCAAACAGTCTGGACTACAAATCATTTGGCTGTGTGTTTTGTGTGTGTGTGTGTGTGTGTGTGTGTGTGTGTGTGTGTGTGTGTGTGTGTGTGTGTGTGTGTGTGTGTGTGGTAATGTATTTTTCAGCTTATTTAAATGTTAATATAGGTAACACAATATTTTCTGAATGTACATCAGATGACAGTAAAGAAATTGGCTTTCAATGTCTTTCTTTCTGGCTTCGTCAGATGACTGTGAAGAATTCAAAGAATTCAAAAAGAAAAAAAAATAGGCATCTACCTGTCTGAGGACTTTTATTAATGAATACTGACACATAAACCTCTTCTCTCCTCTCCTCCCCTGTTTTGCAGATCCACTACCTGATGGTACTGTCAGCCAACTGGGCTTATGTGAAGGACGCCTGCAAGATGCAGAAGTATGAGGACATCAAGTCCAAGGAGGAGCAGGAGCTGCACGACATCCATTCCACGCGCTCCAAGGAGCGCCTCAATGCCTACACATAAGGCAGGCGGACGCCCGGGGGAGGAAGTCCAGCGATGTCACTTCCTGTCACAGGAGAGTGGTGACGCTGAGATGATCTCACTGGTGTGTCTCACTACCACCCCATGACAACCCATTCTTTCACATACAGACAGTATTATTATTATTATTATTATTATTATTATTACTGTTATTATTGCTATGATTTATTATTGTTATTATTATCATTATTATTATTACGAAGAAGAAAAGGTAGCATACAAGCTACCTTTACCTTTGTATTATTATTTTTTTAATTTACATTTTTACTCATTTTTACTAGGATTTTTTAAAGCTCTCATTTTTTTGTTCAATTTCTCATTTCTGTTATCCTTTTTTGTGAGATATTTTTTTTTCTTTCGGTCATATTTGTTTTATGGGTACGTTCTGGGGTATAAAGGGTTTCAAGCACATTTCCCTCCTGTGTGAGAGTGTCTCTTCAAAGATCTCGTTCTAAAGAACATCACACATGAAAGGGCCATCACTTCAGGAGACAAAAAAAAATAACAAAACTAAAAAAATAAGCACTCTTTTTTTAACCATTTGTGGGGAGGGAGGCCCAAAACCAGCAGAATGCTTGCTAATTCTGTATTATTCTCGTATTATTATTATAAGATATTGCAAATGTACCATAAATCTTTTTTATTTACAGCTACTACTATTCAAGAGTCTAACCAAAATACTATAAGATAAAAGGTTATTATTTTAGCTCGTGGTGCCAAGCCTGTGCTCGATAGAGCCAGGTCTGACTGTCAAACACAACTGGGCTTTATGCAGCCGTCGTTTGACCCTTCTGGCGATGCGACACAGTTCTGATCATTCTGGAGCACATCTGACCATGTTCTAGGTACGGAACCAATGCAGAACCAACAGGGAACCGTGGCCAGGTGCAGGCAGATGTGTTGCAAGCTCAGTTGGTCTGTGAAGCTCGGTGTCAGACGGGTCTTACCGTGCGGTATGTGTAGCCCGTCTTGTCACACATGCACGCCAAACATTTTAGAGCCCCTCCTCTTATTTTCGTACAGTAGAGAATGAGAAAAAAAGCAGGTAAGTAGGCAGTTTTGCAGTTTTCTGCTTTGTAAATAGCCCTAATGTAAATGTATACATGTACGTAAGCACTTCAATTTCAGGTAATAGCCTAATTCGTAATGAGAATCCAAACACATTCCACGCATGGGCAAAAAGGGGAAGACACACCGATGAGTCCAAGACAGAGGCGATATATCCTGATGTTATCTGAAGACAATACAGATTGGCGGGAGATTTCATTTGGGGGGAAAAAAACATCCAAAAAATATAATGATAATACATGAAAAACTTCAAAGTAAAAGCTAAAAATAAATAATGAATTAAAGAAGATCAAAAAGATATCATATTTCCTGACGATGATTAAAAAAATCACTTGTTGTCTTGCTTATAAATCATTATGCTATTGGACTACAGAGGTGTCTTAGCATTCTTTTTACTGCCTGGCAATTCATGTTTTGTCAGTGTTCTCAAAGAGCTAGTATTGTGCACTTATTGGACCATTTGTGAGCTCTTTCTAGGTGTAAGTGCATTGATACTCAACCCTGTGTTGAATCTCTGTACTGTTAGGTAAACGACTGTGAATCTAGATGTTCTTTGTGGCATGGTCATGCATTAAATGGTAATCGTTTTACTGGAAACAAACATACAAAAAAAAAATATACAGAATTTTCATTTTCACTTATTATTTCCCTCTTGATTTGGTCTCAGTTGTTTTAACTTTTGTTGACTTTAAAAGTGAAGAGTCAACTTCCTCCTTTTTTTATTTGGAAAAAAACATGTGCAGTATTTCAACTCCTGTGCTCTCTCTGCATTTCACAAGTCTTCTCAGCTTGTAGATGGTAGTGTTTGAGTTGTGTCCGTTTGGTTTGTGGTGCGCTTCTTATCCATGTCCTGATCTTGCCTCCCCGTAATCTTGTTGCTCTTTTCAGTACTGACCTGACGATGCTTTCCGCTCCCTTCTCATTGTAGCCTTTTGTACCTTCACCAAGAATGCTTAGTAGAAGCCTGTAACTATGGGTCTGTTCTGTACATACTTGTGCCAACCGCTTTAACAGTGGCTTTTCTCAACTGTAGGAACAAACTGCTTGCGTAAATAAAAAGATGCACTGGTGTACTTGTTCATAAACATGCTCTGGCTCGTTTCTTGTTTGTTTATTTTGCCTACAAGAGTGTTGTGACTAGACTGTGTCCAATGGGTAGTGGACGGAAGAAAATGGGGACTCTGGAAGAATCTGGGACTTGCTCTACCTTCAACTGACAATGAGAACAGTGAAAATTATTTATACAGTATGTGTCACATACGACAGTAAGATCATCAATGCCCTTGCTGTGTTGCTATTGATGTGAACATATTCAGAAGGATCCACAAGTAACCAATATATACGCATGATTACATGGATTAAGATAATGTTAAAGGTGTAGCATGTAAATTCAGCCAGAACATTTGCATTTAAAAAGCTAAGTTACAGATTCTGATTATGATTCTGAAAGACAACATGAGAAATAAAAACAAGGATATGTATAGAAGATGCTTTTAAAAGATGGATACGGCTGAAAGTGGCAAAGTGTATTTTGAACATGATTGTAGTACCAATTTTGGCCACAATCCCACATACTGCTATTTTAATTGGTGCCTGATTAGGCCTGGTAGACTTTAGGGAGATCAACTGCCTTGGCAGCAGGTAGAAAATAGGTAGCCTACTCCTAACCTGAATGTTTTTTTCCAGAGATTGTCCAGGATAAGGATTTAATCAGATGTGCCATGTTTGAATCAGACTTGGCCATGGCCATCAAAACTAGTGCCCAATCCATAATCCATAATAAGCACACATACACACTTCAACATGTTTGGTTCTTTAATTCCTAGTCATTCCATCGTTTGTTTATTGTCTAAGATTACTGAAACACAGTATGGTCTAAATACAATAAATTACTAGAAAACAAAATCAATTAATCTATGAATCTATGCTAGTACTTTGCTATGTGGATATATAATGCATGCTAGTATTCTGCTATCTATAATGAAAACAAAACACACTAAGCACCTATCTCCCTCCAAAACACACACACACACACACACACACACACACACACACACACACACACACACACACACACAAGTAGGTCTTTCTATGGTTTACAGGGTTTACTCCAAACCCCTAGTTCCACCCCCAATCTCTTGTCTGCCTGCCCCCCTTATCCCATGTGATCTAATGTATCATTGAGCAGTGCAGCGATG
Source organism: Sardinella longiceps (assembly GCA_027497455.2). Lineage (NCBI taxonomy): Eukaryota > Metazoa > Chordata > Actinopteri > Clupeiformes > Clupeidae > Sardinella > Sardinella longiceps. The sequence continues at coordinate 7,532,620 of JAODXP020000010.1, read as the reverse complement.
ACAGGGGCCTTAATGAGCTTACTGCTGCACCCAGACACAGGCGCTAACCCTTGCCAGGCTGTCTGCAGGGCCTTAGGGTGGAGGAGGAGACGACAGAGCTCCTCTCTGCGCTGCTCTGGCAACCGATGCAGCACATTCAGTGCAGACACACACACACACACACACACACACACACACACACACACACACACACAAATTCAAAGCCAAACTCACGATCTTCTGGTGAACATTGAGGGTTGTTCTTGTCATCACTGACCAAATATCCCTGACCTCATGTTAACTTCATGGTAACTTTGCCATTTCTGTTGATTTGGGGTCAGTGTGTGAAAACACTATTTGCAAGTCAAGAATGCATAGCACTTGGCAATAAAACACTCACATCTAGGTCAAACTGAAACTTTAGGATTAAAACGAAACAATTCTTTAAAATAAATAAATAAATAAAGAATTGGGGCCAAATTATACACACAGGCGCCAATTGAATTACTCAAATCACTAAAATCATTTTGATGAACTACAATGAATAATGTATGAAAAATGGTCATGTTTTAAATTGTGTTGGAGATTATATGTGTAAGTCAGTGTGGCCTCTTCATATGCCCATTATAAAAATTATAACATAAAATTAAGGGCCTAATGAGGACCACAGCATATGTCCTCACGTGCCTGTTTGTACGTATGTATGTATGCCATGTGAGTGTGTGTGTGTGTGTGTGTGTGTGTGTGTGTGTGTGTGTGTGTGTGTGTGTGTGTGTGTGTGTAAGAGAGTAAGAGAGTTTTTGTAGCTATTTAAAAGACTTTAAAACCATGTCTGTGAATCTTTCACATGGCTCTCATATTTTCTTCTTCTTCAGAGACAAATGTACACACACACACACACACACACGCGCGCACGCACACACACACACACACACACACACACACACACACACACACACACACACAACACACACACTCCTTCAGACATAGCAGTAAATCATGTCCCAGGCTACATGTTGCACCTTAGTGCAATTGTGAGGGTCAGCACGCAAGTAGACCTGGCAAGGAATTCAAAGATACATACAAAAATATAATCACTGGCATAATGTTTGTAAATATAACCTAACCCTAGGTCACTGATAAAGGTAAAGTAACTAAATGTTTGTGTGTGTGTGTGTGTGTGTGTGTATATGTGTGTGTGTGTGTGTGTGTGTGTGTGTGTGTGTGTGTGTGTGTGTGTGTGTGTGTTTGTGTATGTGAGAGAGAGAGAGAGAGAGGGGGGCACATTAAACTATGCTTGTGAAAGTATACAGTAAAAGCTAAGAAGCTGATATTGAGATTAAAAAAAAACACAATGATTGACAGAAATAAAGTTAATTAATAAATTCACTGGATGTGAAAAATGGCGTGGGGTCAAAAGGGAAGAATGGCAGCTAAAAGGAGAGATGGAGGGAGTGCACTGTGGACTGTGTGGGTCGGTGGAAGCACACGTGAGAGGGAGACTCTTCGCTGGGTACGCTGCCTCAGGTGAGGCTAGCTGATTAGCTTGCGGCCCTAATACTAATTATTTCCCCCCTCCTCCCACAGAGCAACCTACTCAGCTAGGAGAAATCCCTCTGCTAATCCCGCTTCACCCTGTCCACACACACACACACACACACACACACACACACACACGCATACACATACACACACACCTTTGCCCCTACCCCGCCCATGTCAGAGGGATATTGCAGTGGACTGGACAGTACGAATGATCGTTGCTGGAATAAGGAAAAGAAAAGAAAAGAAAAACACATCTGTTCTACACTTTCGTGATTGGCTTTGGTGCTGGTTGGAGGATATTTTTATTCTTTTATTTTTCTGTGAACCTTCTTCATCCACAACCCTTTGTGTTTTGCCTGGGAGCTGCGGCGTTGGCGTGTGTCCTCCCATGAGTGCGGATGTGTCCCCTCCGATGCGTTCTCCTCCACGGGTGACTGCGCTGTGAGGCTCGGCCCTGGCCCCGACACCTGAACCATGCGTCTGCTCGCCTCCCGCTGTCGCCTCCTACTCTTCCTCGCCGTCCTCCTCTTCCTCCTGGGCCCCAGCCTCGGATTCTGTCCTTCCCAGTGTACCTGTGTGTTCCACGGGCGCAGCGACGGCACGGGCTTCAGGTAGGAGCGCTCACTCACCAGCCGCTAAGCTGGTTTACCCTTCAGAGCTGGGACAATGGCAAAGACAATCATCTTAACTGTAATCAAAATACAATAACAATTTCTTCGACAGTCAGTTGGAAACAATAGGAAAGAAATAATACATTTTTGGAGGGAATATTGCTGCTTTGATAAAGATAACTCATACACAATAAGCTAGCTAAATGAAGAGAAAAAAGTATTTTTTTATTTTAGATTTGTTTTTGAGAAATGGAATCTACCTTACATGATTTTATTACCTCTCTGTGAAAAGTGAAATTTGTATGAAAATCCAAACCATGGTTGCTCTAATAATACTTTCATGAATATTGTCCAAGCATGATGTTTTATGATATTTTTTTGTATATGTATTTATGTACAGTATTTATTTGGCTGATTGGTTGAAGGATCAGTTGATTGATTATTGGATCAATGGATCAGTGGATCAATTGATTGATGCATTCATTCATTCATTGACATACAGTACGTTTTCTGGTGACCCATGTTTCCCAGCACTTCACATTTGGAGGTCCTCTGTTGTGATCAGGTTCACCATGTCAGTAGTTTAAAAAATGGCCTACATACAGTGGGGATAACTGCACATCTGCAACATGCTAACGATAAACAATCAAACAATCAAAGTAAACCAAAAGAAAAGGGAAGCCATGAGGGGACCAAACTTATAACAGCTTGTGCTTGCTGAATACTTTCCTCCCTTCAGTACATTTCTTTGATTTATTGGCTGATTTGTTCATTTCATATATTGTCGTGGTGAGGTGATCTATTATAACTTCTGTTACCCTGCGGCCTTCTGTGACAGTGTTCATTTGTCAATGGCAGATTGTAAATACTTCTGTTATGCTGACCTAGACTCACTAAAGGGCTCTGACACAGGGTTCATTATTAAGCGTTAATTACACTATGCAATTAAGTAGAACTAACCTACCAGTAATTACCAAGTGCCAAAATAATCTAGATGCTTTTCCCCATTATTATTCTATCCTTTCCAACACACTTATTTGAAAATAAACAAATTAATTGATTCATGAAAGTAAATTACAGCAAGGCTGCAGAATGTTTTTGTTTTCCATTTTGTTAGCCTTTGGCACTTAAAAGGCACATTTCCTCTAGTCATGGCAATTCCATGTGTTTACATTGATGCTTATATTTTTCCAAAACAACACATGAAAACGCAAAAACAACTAATCACCATAATTGGGCATTTATATCACAACAATGGTTATTTACCTCAACATTTCTGCCACTTGCTGATAATCCATTAAGTACAGGTATGTATGGGTAACTGCAATGTCAATAAATGCCTCTAAGTTGGAAGTTGCTTCATAAGTTATCCCATCTGATTCTTGCTTATCATTTTTCTGTGACACAGACACACACACACACACACAAAGACTGTATTCATTAGCGTGTATTGAGAGTGTATTCTCTGTGTGTGTGTGCGCGCCAGGTCAGTGCTCTGTAACGACCCGGACATGTCCGACATCCCGGTGAATGTTCCAGTGGATACGGCGAAGCTGCGTGTCGAGAAAACAGCAGTGCGCCGCATTCCGGGTGAGGCGTTCTACTACCTGCCGGAGCTTCGCTACCTTTGGATCACTTATAACTCCATCACCTCTGTGGACATGTCCAGTTTCTACAACCTCAAGGTGCTCCACGAGCTGCGGCTAGATGGGAACGCCATCCCTGCGTTCCCGTGGGAATCACTGCGTGAGATGCCCAGTTTGCGCACCCTTGACCTGCACAACAACCGCCTCACCAACGTGCCTGCTGAGGCCATCCCTTACCTGGTCAACATCACCTACCTGGACATCTCGAGCAACAAGCTGGCCACCCTGCCCTCCGACCTTCTTGACCTCTGGCCACCCTTCTCAGGGGTCACGCCCAGCACCAATGACACCAGGGTGGTTCTGGGTAAGTTCTCTTGGGGATTCCATTGCATCTCACATATAGCTTCTTTTGTGGTTCATAATGATAATGATTGAACTCTTTGCTGTGGAGTTCAGAGAACTTTTTACACCATTTGAAAGATTTTCTCGCCAGAGAGGTTGTTTCTTTCTAGGTACACACACACATACACACACACACACACACACACACACACACACACACACACACACACACACACACACACACACACACACAAAGTGTTTATCTGATGAGGGAAAGGGTGTATGAGGAAAGGGAATGTTGTGTGGAACGTGTTTCGACACAGGTTTTTGAAAGGTCATTAACAGGCCTAATACAATATGACAGACAGAAAACCCTGTAGGCCTGGTGGAGCAGAAATAACATCACAGAGGAGTGGCCATTCCATAACCGTCTCATTGCCTCAAAGTCTGTGTTGCTTGGGATGGAAGTAACTTTATATACTAGAAATTAAATGATGTGTGTTATTTAGCCTTTTGAAGCGCTTCTCCGTATGTTATGTTATGTTTAGATGAGGGGTTAAGTCTGATATGTCCACATTCTTCCATCCAGAATATGTGTGTGTCTCTTCTGGAGATTATGTCTCCAGCCTTGCCCACAGAGATGTGACATATGATAGATACACATTTTACTGGATTTATGAAGACTCAGATACTGTAGACATAGGATTTACAAACATGAGAGTGTTACTGATCAGGACCGGTTTGAGGTATAGATGAACAAGGCAATCGCTTAGGGCACCAAATATCTGGGGGGCATCACAATACATTTATTTCTTTTCACTTGTACTGTGTCAACAGACAAGAGGGGGGTGAAACTCAAATCTGGCCTGGGGCAGCAAAAACGCTAGAACCAGCCCTGTTACTTATGAATGATCAGAGTATTTTATGATCAACGCCAAACAGGTTAAAGGATAGCTCCGGAGTGAATTCGAGCATAGCCCTGTTGAAGGAGCATGCTAAATGCATCAGTTAGAAAGTGGAACAAAATAATTTGGATCAGCATAGACTGAACGCGAACGCAGAAGCGAACAAGCACTTTACACTGAATCAATGGAAACTGATTATTCGAAACCAAAAGTAAGATCTGAGGTGCCATTGATTCAATGTAACGTGTTTCACATTCGCGTTAGGTCTATGCTGTTCAAAATTCTTTCATTCCATGCGAAATATATTGCTGTTAGAAGGCTCGTGCAACAGGGCTATGCTTAAACTTACTCCGGAGCTATCCTTTAATTTTACGTCTGAATGGTCTTATATGTTAATGTATTGTATTGTAAAACAGGCCTCTTTATCTTCTGCATCCTCTGGGAAATCTGGCATGATGTGGCAGTCCAGGTCAGCCTAACCTATTTAGGACTTTGACATTTAACGTGCGTCAAGCCCAATGACTACCTCAGGCCAAACAGCTGTGTGTGCCATTCCTTCACCCAGCCAGCCCTGGTAATGTGACGCTATTATACCTATAACTTCCGACATTCAAGATGTTATAGTCTGATAAAAATCACAGACATCTGGAGTGTGAAGCTTGCCGTTTGGTCATACAGTATGTGTGTATAAGGGTGATAAAAACCGATATGGTCCATAATGTTGTGTACTCATGAGAGTGCAAAATGATACTTCTACAAGCTCCGTTCATGACACATGAGTGTGTTGTGTGTACACAGAGGTGCTGAAAACTGAGATGGTCAAAGATGTTGTGTGTTTACATGGCAGACATATTGGGCATATCATTTCTGTACATTAGGTTTGAGTGTAGTGTATGTATTTGGTCTACGGTAGCATATGGTAGTGAGAATGACCACGATGAGGTTGCTGGAGAGTGTAGTGTGTACGGTATATGTGGGTGTAGGATGCCATCAGGATCTGAAAAAAGTTGTAGCTTGTATTTGAGCAGAGATGAGACTGTTTGTATCTTCTTTAGGCTTGTATTGCCTTAGGCCTACATGATGCGACAGAATAGCGAACCGCTGGGATAGTTAAAGAAGAGAGATGACGTCATATTGATGTAGAGATGCCAGATCTCTAGACTTGTGTCAGCCTTTGTCCGCAATGTTAGATTTGTTATTGGGCTCTCGATTGCTTTCATGATACATGTATGTATTTATCTATTTATTTATTTTTTAGGGGTGGGGTGACTCACCATACACTGTCACCAGGTGTGCCAAAGGTCCCCAGTAATTTATACAGATATAGAAACGAAGACTACGGTTACCAGTTTCTCACAATTTGAGGGGACAAATGCCACTCTGTAATTGAGCTTTGAAGCTATAAAGGTTACTTAGGCTACTTTAATGATATTGACTGAGGAAATAGGAATGCCCCCATTTCTCAAGGAAAATGCCCCCGCTTTTCACGTCAGAGGTCTAGTCACTGTAACCTAGATAACAGGTACAATTGGCATTCTCACATGTGACAGTGTGTCTGACCTGCTGCCCAGAGAGACTGGCCAGCGGTGCAGTGAATCCATGAGGGCGTAGAGTTGGAGGTAGACAAAGTCCCTTGTTCTGGAGGCGTGGAGGACGGCCTCCCTCGTTCTGGAGGAGTGGAGGATGGCCTCCTAACTCTGTAGGCGTGACAGCGAGGCAGGCAGGCAGGGGATGTTAATGGAGAGTTTGAGGTCAGTGTCTCTAATCCCAGTGGAAAAAGCCGGCTGTGCTCACCGCCGTGGCGGCCGAAGGAAGGAGAGGGGGGGATTAGGTAGGGCCTGGAGAGAGGAGAACACATGCAGCTCCCGGAGAAGAACAGAACAGACTGGGCTGTAAACATACCACTCGCACCTGTCCACTTTTCTCTCTCTTTTTTTTACTCCTTTTCTTTGTCTTTCTCCCTTACGTATTTAACATTTTAAATCTCTTTTCCATATTTTTTGCTCCTACCGTTGTGTGACCTAAGGGACTTATTTTCATATTTGTGAAAAGTGCTAACATTTAACAAAATGATGCCGTCTACTTGAACAGAGCAATACATAAGAGGTGCTTTTCTGTGACCAGAACAAATGTTGCATGTCCAGCTCCTAGAAAGCAGGATATATAAGATCAGATTTGCTGAATGCTTTGCTCATGCTCTTGTTACTGTAACATGCATTAGCGTGTGGATAGGACAGTGAGGGGATTTATTACAGTTATCAGTCAGATGGGCTTCACTCACACCCCTTCGAGTTCAGCTAAGCACTTTGTATGTAATGTCTGATTAACAGTTCCCAGAACTCACGATTACTGTATGTACTGATTGTCAGAGCGAGAACAATATGCTAACACCTGAACTGACGCTATTTTTAGCCCCTGCCAGGTTTCCCTCAGTTAAGAACGGGCTAAGCTGGTAATGGGGCTTCCGTAAACAGTGTGTGCATCTTTGTGTGTGTGTGCGAGAGTGTTTGTGTGTGTGCGTGCGCAGGTGGCCTATATGTGCGTGTGAATCAGAGACAGAGTGTGTGTTCCTATACTTTGTGTGTGAGTGTTTGTGTGTGCGTGTGTTTTGTGTGTGTGTGTGTGTGTGTGTGTGTGTGTGTGTGTGTGTGTGTGTGTGTGTGTGTGTGTGTGTGTGTGTGTGTGTGTGTTAAACCAAGGGGATGAAGAGGGACCACTTTCAATGGTTTTGACACCCTGTGGATGATCTGATTCCCATCCGCTCCACCACTAATGGCATTTACAGTAGTCTATTTAACAGTCACACAGACTGTAGAGCATATAAACACATTCATAAAGGGTTATGATGAATTCATAAACTATTGTAACTAATGACATTAGTGATCATAACTGTTTATGTTTTATACATGACTGTACTCATATAACATTATGCTATCTTATATAAAAAAAAATAATGAAAATTTATAATTATTATAATTTGTTCATTGTCTTTCCATGTGTCTGATTGTTCATGCCACATAATAATGAGTTACAAGTGCCCAATACATACACTATGTAAAGCAACATGAAAATATAATGACATATGAAACAACAAGGCACCATTACAGACACTAAGTATCAAAGTCAAAGGGCCAAAGATGCTGATAATGCTTTTTGTCACTTCAAGCTGGAAAGGCATATGACAACATTTTATGAATGCATTATAACCCTTCATGAATTCATTTATAATGCTTTATGAAGTTTGGGTTCATAGAAAGTTCATAGCAAAGATGGTGCCCATGTCAAACAAGCAGTAGACGAATAGGATACACACTAGGCTTATTTCCAAGTCGAACAACAGGATGAGTAATCAAATCATATCAGGTTGAGGTATCTGCAAAAGCAGATCTATCTCGAGTCTATGGAACAGTGATCCTAGCTGATAAGAGTATTTAAGTCATAGGCACACGCACTAATAATAGGCCATATCTGATAAGGCTTTATGTATCTGCTTAGCAGCTAGGCAATGATTGGTGTCCTCATGTGGCATGCAGGGAAATGAGGCTCTATATATTCTATTTATGGTTTATTGAAATGGATACAATTTGCATAAACAAAACAGTACACTTATAAGTGAACATGATTGTATCATAGTGTTTATAGCAAATAAACCTTACCTGGAAGAAGTACATATTTATATGAAAATAATAATAGAATGGATGAACATGTACTGTACATTCCAATATATATTGGGGTCGGGGCTGGCTGTTGACACCTACATCCTAACATCTCTCCCTGAAGCTCTCTCTCTCTCTCTCTCTCTCTCTCTCTCTCTCTCTCTCTCTCTCTCTCTCTCTCTCTCTCTGCACAAACACACACACACACACACATTATGAAGTGTTGCATTAACTCTGAGCCTTCAACAGCTGTCTCAGCCTGTCTGCTTCTGTTGTGACAGTGAGTGTACTGCATGTGCGGGCATGTACTGTGTGTGTGTGTGTGCGTGTGTGTGTGTGTGTGTGTGTGTGTGTGTGTGTGTGTGTGTGTGTGTGTGTGTGTGTGTGTGTGTGTGTGTGTGTGTGTTTATAGACACATGTGTGACCCTATATAAGCAGTGTTTATAGGCTGCACCTGATGTTCCATTACATGGGATTTCGAACACTGTGCTAGGCCTCTGAGTTTATATGTCACTCTTCCACTTCTCTCAAAAGACAGTGAACCACAAAAAAGCTGCCATTGAACTGCCTAACACTTAGAACTGGTTAGAACTGCATAAAAACAGCTTGACAATTGACAAAAACACTTTAACACAAGCGTAAAAAGGTGTCAACACCAACATATTTGGAGAAAAAGGATAGAACTATTCAGGTTTGTCATCAGTACCTACGTCTATCTCTATGGAAGGACAGGAAAAAGTTGATGAAAGCCCTTGAGTTAAATTTCACAGCTATGCTATGTTGTATTAATGGATAAAATGTCTTGCTCTCTCAGGTCTTCAAGACAACCCCTGGTTCTGCGACTGCAAGATCTCCAAACTGATTGAGCTCTCCAAGATGGCCGACACGCCCATAGTTCTGATGGACGCCTTCATGGTGTGTAGCGGCCCAGAGAACTTGGCGGGGGTTCTGTTCCAGCGAGCTGAGCTTGACCGCTGTGCGAAGCCGACTGTGTTGACCTCAGCCACAAAGATCACCTCTGCACTGGGCAGTAATGTACTGTTGCGCTGTGATGCCAATGGATACCCCACCCCCAACCTCACCTGGACTAGAGCCGATGGATCGGACTTCAACCATACAGGTAATACACACTCCAGTGGAAATAACACACACACACACACACACACACACACACACACACACACACACACACACACACACTTACACACTCCCAGTTGACACTCTCTGTTGAAGTAACACACATGCACAGGTAAGAGTTAAATTACAGGTAGCTCAGATACACTCAGGCCATACACCATAATCAGATCAAATTATACATCCATTAAATACACAAACTATATACAGTACAGTGCAAGTTCATAAGCACAACACATTTTTGTTTTAGCATTGCATCTCTCATTTTACATACATAATGCCTCATCTCACCTTTGGCTATCACCCTTTGGCCATGCCTGTTTGACCAGTAGCTGACCTCGGGATCCCTATCAGATCTGGCTCTGCCAACAGCTTATGGCAGACTAGGCATGTCCATCCGATTGTTGGTCACTTAAACACTGCTGGGCAAACAAATCTGTCAGTGGACTGAAGACTGAATCCAGAACCAGAATAAGTTCATTTTATGTGCTCCTAAATACTTTGTATACAAATTTCCAATGTTTTGTTATAGTATTTAATTCATTAAAGTAATAAATATGTATGGTCCTCATGGCAATGCTGAAACAAAACGAGGTGTCTATAACTTTTGCGCAGTATACTGTAAAGCTGTCCGCACACCGGCTCCAACAGCATTGCGGAGCACTTTCAAATTCGACTACTCCGCAACAAACCTAGCACAGTAGCATGTGGAATTAACAATGGATGTCAATGGTTGGCTCTGACAAAATAGACTTCAATCGTAATTCACAATCGACAGCGGAAGAGTACGGCGCTGGTCTGCTGGGTTGTATTTAAAACAATGGAATAGAATGTTGGAAGCAGAGTGCTCAGCACTGTTTCGTAGCCGGTCTGCGCTCCACTTAAGCTTCATTCCTGACCTACATGGTGAGAAAAGTACAGTACATGTAAGTAAGAGCTTAAACAGACACTCGACTAACATTAATCTCATAATATGACTGTATGGGCCTACTGACCAGTATCCACTGTGCTGTGCGTCACAGGTTAGAATAGGCCTATACATCAAGGGTACGTACTGTATATAGGTCAATCTGGACTTAATATACAGCATGTACAGAGTTAATTTTACTGGCCAGTCATGTAAAGACCTGACCACTGCTGAGGCATCACTGCTGACTCAGATTGTCCTGGAGGAAGACGGTCAATGCGTGTATTGGTGTGTGTGTGTGTGTTTGTGTGTGTGAGGAAGTGTATGATTATGTCTGACAACAGTATAGACATAGTTATTCGAAGGCATGTAATAACAGTAAAAGGTATAAGCTATTATTAGTTATTACATGGCTCTTCATAATGCTGGATGCTTCATTGACTTCAATGACTTCAATGTGCCTTACCTTGCTGCATTGCTACATGGGGTGTCACAGAACATTGTTGAGGGCCGTCGCTGCATGACAGGCACACCAGGCAATTGCCTTATGCCCTAAGCCACACTGATTTCAGCCAAGAAGGAAACATTTTGGACGGAATGGTGGTTATTATTGCAATTATATGTAAATGTTAACATCACAAATATGTAGTCTGTGCACTTTGATTTTTGAAGTTGGTGATTGGTGATTGATACAGAGCATTTTCTTTTATTTTAAGATAATGAATAATTTAAATTGTTTAGTAGGCGGTGTTTTACAGTGTGACATAATATAACATGAATGAAAGTGCTGTTTGCCTGGGGCCCCTAAAAACCTTAAATTAAAACATCCCTGACATTATTCCCTATATCATGATCACATATAATAGTTTAATAGTGTAAAGATTGAATCGTTTGTTTTTATTTCAGAACAATATACAGTAGTAAATGAGCAAAGATGGAAAATATTTTCCTGGGGAGTTCATGATGTCCAAGCTGTTCTCATGGTTCACACATAGTTTTGCTGTCTGTGTGATGGACTAGTCTTCTATGTGTGTCTACATGACTTAAGCCTCTGGATGACTGCTGGCATAGTTTGAACATATGCAAGCCATGCCAAGTATCAACGATGACGCAAGATCTAGCACTCTCCTGCCTAAAATGCAGCTGACAGAATTGGCATATATGAAGAAGAGAGAGAGAGAGAGAGAGAGAGAGAGAGAGAGAGAGAGAGAGAGTACAGTATGTGTGTGTGTGTGTGTGTGTGTGTGTGTGTGTGTGAGAGAGAGAGAGAGAGAGAGAGAGAGAGAGAGAGATCCTCTTCATGTTCAGCCAAGGGAGGTTTCTCTGAAGGGTCTGTGAAATCATTCAGAGAGAAAAAACAGCACAAATAGTCCCACTGATTCAGGAGAATCATTAAGGTCATTTTGAAATGGTGTCGATATTTCAGCGTCAGCCTCACCAGAGTGTAAAGATGGATGAAGAAAGGCTTTGGGAAGATGTGTGTGTTGTGTGTGTGTGTGTGTGCTCTGTGTGTGTGTGTGTGTGTGTGTGTGTGTGTGTGTGTGTGTGTGTGTGTGTGTGTGTGTGTGTGTGTGTGTGTGTGTGTGTGTATGTGTATGTGTGTGTTTACAGTATGTGTGTTGTGGTAGGGGGCTGTGACTAACATATCTTAATAAGATCTTGAACAGGATGTTCTAGATGACAGATGTTGCAGAGGGCTGTGCACACAAGGGATCAATCTAAAATGGATCATGTACAAATAAGCTATATGGTGAAGGTCATCAATGCAGGATCAGGCTTTTTAAAACATCCACACATTTTTCTCTAAACTTGGAATATATTAATTGTTAATGTTTAACACTTAATAAAATCTATAGAAGAAAATGATATTAATGACTTAATGACATTAATGTAAGAAATGTCTTATTTCATACAAATCACCGGTTGCCTTTCTCCTGACTGTTTCGTTATTTGTTTGTTTATGTGTGTTGTTAATGTCACAGTATCACTGGTTTGTGCTGTTTGAATTTATCAATACCTGTTAACTCACCTCACTGTTTTCATTTCACTTGAGGTTTTATAAGTTGATTTCCTAGATGTTTGTAGATGTCTGATATCTTGTCTCTGAACACCTAACAGTGGTCCAGGAGTCGCCTGGAGAGGGAGTTCGCTGGTCCATCATCGGCCTGAACGGGATCCTGTACAAAGACGCAGGGGACTACCGCTGCAGGGCTAAAAATGTGGCAGGGAACGCCGAGGCCTACATCACCATCTCCGTGGCTGGGGAAGGTGCTTCCACCACCCTTCCCCCACAGGTCACCTCCACTGGTAAGGGGTCAACGACTGCAGTCACAGGCCCCACACCCCTCTCTCCACCTTCCTTTTCGGGAACTACAAGCTCGACAACCACCACCACCACCACTACCACCACCACACTGGCTCCAACCACCACCAAGAGGGTGCTTGGGCCAGGCGCAGGGATCCAGAGATCTCCCCCTGCTGCTTCTCGGAAAGGTGGGAAAGGGGGCAACGGGGAGGACGACAAAAACAAAAAGGCGCCAAAAGTGGACGCCAAGCCTGGCCTGAAGGACATCCAGGTGGTGGAGGAGACAGTGGACAGCGCCGTGGTGGTGTGGACGGCCGAAGGGATGCCGGGTGATGCGCCTGTCACCATCCTGTTCACAGCGACGGGTGAGGAGGATGAGGAGGAATCAAGGATCAACACACAGGTTGGCCGGGGCAAAGAGCTCTTGGAGAACCTGTTGCCTAGCCAGAGCTATAAGGTCTGCCTGTCCACCAAGGCTACGGCGCCAGGCAAGGAACAGTGTGTGGAGTTCTCCACGCTTGGCGATGGCGAGAGTCCAGTGCTGGTGATCGCCAGTGCAATCGCCTGCGTTCTCGCCGTGCCGCTCATCCTGCTCCTCACCTACAAGATCGTCTGTCTCTACTGCCGAGGCTCGGGTGGAAGGGGCGGGGACGAAGAGGACAGCCAGGAGGATCTGTCCAAGGAGTCCTACGTCAAGTTCGAGACACTAACCATGAAGCAAAGAACATTGAACGGGCACGTGCCGTCGCACGACCTGTGGTCGCGGCGGCACACAGAGTCCGAGCGGATGCTGCTCTGTTCTCGATCCAGCATCGACTCACAGATGACTTACAAGAGCGACAGCTCACGGTCAGAATATCTATGCTAGCTGGGACTCATTATAAGACTTGTCCAGCCCAGAGCTCACAGGCCCCTGAGAGGACCAAAGGCACCTCAAGGTGCAGGTTCAATCCTGCTGGCCTATAATGCTATAGCTAGCACACACACCAGGCTGATGGTTGAATGGCTGAGATTATGGAGCCTATCGATGTTGAATTGTGGTCGATGTTGAAAAGTTCTCTGAAGTATGCCTGGAGTGCACGTGCTATAAGACAGTCTGGGATTGAATGACAGACTGGTTCTCTTCCAACGGTTCCTTCACTGACCTGCTGATTACAGTAGGTCTGGTTCTGGGTCTTGTGGATAAGTTCCAGTTCAAGCCAGGATAAGTGGAACCAATGTGGGAACTGACAGCAGTACAGAGGGACTCAACTTGGAATCAATTCCATGGAATTTAGAGATTAAAGAACCTGAGAGAAACTGTGAGGAACATTGGTTCCTCAGTTCTTCAGGTTCTTCAGAAAGGATCTCTTCAAGGTTTTAGTAAGATGATTGTTGGCTATTAATGTAACCACAAAGGAAAATAGCTGTAATTCACACACTGAGGTGTTCAGAGGTAGATAAAGGATGAGGGCCAAACCATATAAATACAAATGTACAAATGTATGCTAATGTGTTCCTCAACTGGAACATGCCAGGTAACCTTTAGGTGAGAGTACCTGCCTCACAGAGCCTTAATAAAAAACAAATACCAGAAACAAATTTACAGCTGTGGATTTCAGGGCCTAAAAAATATCACAGACAGTTAAAAGAACATGTTCTGTGGAGTGGCTTTTTCATCCTCTCTCTCTCTCTCTCTCTCTCTCTCTCTCTCTCTCTCTCTCTCTCTCTCTCTCTCTCTCCTTTTTATCTGTGAAGGCTATATAACCATCTCACCTGAACAGTATTTGAATGTTGAACCTTGTTCTTTGATCAGAAGGAAATCTTAGGGTTAGAGACCCAAATAGTTACAGCAAGGTACCAATATGTAGACATTCACAAATGTGACTGCATTAGCATAGACCGTCATCAAAACAAATACTGTAGACATAGCTAAGAAATGTCTGAAGGAATGGTTGCCTTATTTGATATAAATCTTCCTTTTTTAAAGTGTTTTGAAAATGTGGCATCAAAAACCAACATTGTTGAATATTGTCTTTGTAAGGTACTTTATAAGGTATTTGCTAAATTAAAAAAGACCCCCTTTTTTAAATATAAATATTTTGGAACATTTTTTTGAAACATTACCATTAGCAGTTCATATGATAGACAATAGCTCTTTTCATATGTGTCATATTGTCATGAGTGGAATTTGTTACTTCTCAATAAAGAATTAAATAATTCAGTGTGTATATTTTGATTGAGTTTGTAGCAGTAAGTCAGAAGTCACAACACTCATTATTTTGGGGTAAGGTTTGAAGGGTTTGTCTAAAAAACAAACAAATTAATAAAAAAACACACATCTGTGTCTATCTCTCACATTTACAACTTTAGTCATGTCAACGGTATAGTGACATAAATTAAACCTGTACAGCAGAATAATAATTTCAGAGAAGGTAGTGAGGTGGAGGTATAATGTATACATTAACTTTTAAATTAGTAGAGAAAGAAAACTACAGGAGTGCATGCCAGTTCAATTTGAGACTTTGCATCATGTTCCGTTGTTGGAACTCTTCCCCTTTCTGGAGGTGCATGCAGTTATGGTTATGGTACCTTCTGCCAGATTAACTAAGGCCATTTAACCTACATATTGTAAAGGATTATGGACTGTTATGACTGCTTCATACTAGGATGAATTTAAATACCCAAAGGGTTATCAACAGGCATAGTCTACTCAACTCAGCTTCATACTGTGCATATCCTGTCAGATTTTGTATAACTTCAAACAGACTGTAACATCTTGTGAACAGTATAAAAAAAATGATAGAAGAATCACATTTTTACAACTTGGCAATTTCACTTTGACTTCAATTTCAAGTGTGATTGACAGCTGTATGTATGTTAAATTAAATATATTAATGTTTATTGAAGCTGCTGCAGAAGACAGTTGACTGTGAACTGGATCCAGTAGCCACTAGACTCTAGGCTGCAAGATGTTTGGCTCCCTTCCAATGTGTGCTGTTTTGACTATACTGTGAGGAGCAGATATATAGCCTAGGATTTCAAGAGGTCTCTCTCAGTCAGCACACAGTCACAGGTCTTTCACATGGTCTTTAACTGGGACATTTCTGTAACGGTATAATACACACCTCCCACCGGCTGAGCAGCAGGATTGCTTCCTGACAGCAGCAGTAGATGCATAAAGGGTGCATGAACACACACACACACACACACACACACACACACACACACACACACACACACACACACACAATGGCGGGAGAGTCTGTGGTAGAACTCCATGGGGTAGGTCTTACAGGATTATGAGACTGAGGTGACAGGTGCATCAATGCACAGGTGCACACACTGCTAATAACACACACACACACACACACACACACACACACACACACACACACACACACACACACACACACACAATTATAGGCTTCATGTCTCTTTCCTCCCTTTTACTATTCTCCCAAAATGGTTCTCTCAGTGTGTGTGTGTGTGTGTGTGTGTGTGTGTGTGTGTGTGTGTGTGTGTGTGTGTGTGCGTGCGCGCGCGCATTTGCATGTGCATGTGTGTATGCTTGTGTGCATGTCCATGTGTGAGTGTGTGTGTGTCCATGTGTGTGTCTGGCTTGAATGGTGAAAAAGATGTAATGTTCTCATAATTGATGAGTCACAGTTCTGTGAGTGTGATAACATGGCAAGAGGATGTTCCCATGAACACACTTACCCCACCCATCATACACACACACACACACACACACACACACACACACACACATGTGGGCCAGCTGCAGGCAGCTGAACAGAATTGTTGCTGCCAGCTGTTGTGTTCTCATGTCAGACCCTCTGACAGTTACACAAACAGCACAGTGGATGGTGAACACACCCGTGCCTCACCTGTTGAGAAATACTCATTTATCTTCTTCTTCTTCTTCTCTCTCTCTCTCTCTCTCTCTCTCTCTCTCTCTCTCTCTCTCTGTTGTCTGAGTATCTCAGCTGTCTACCTACCCACACATCTGTTTTTGTTTTCTTTCTGTCTTCAGATTTTTCTGTTTCTGTTTCATAACATGCCTGTCTGATGTCTCCATTGATTTATGATTTATATTATCAATCAAACTAGAATTTTAAATGTGTCAATTAAGCAAGATAGTGGTGCGCACATCCAACACGCAGGTGCAGGACAAAAAGTTCAAGCCACTATAAAAAATAAAGTTGAATGTCCACACACTTACTCCCGTTTAGCTTTTGTATTATTTTTTTTCGGTGTGTGTGTGTCCATATCTGTGCTTCCCTACTGTCTATCTACCATTGTGTGTCCATATCTGTGTTTCCCTTCTATGGAATTCCAAGAATTCCAAGATGGCGGCGCTCAGGTCAGCAGTGCCCAGTCCAGCTCCCGATAGCAATGTGTGTTTTTTGTCAATTGTATCGTCTGTTTCGTCTCAGTCTTGCGCAAAAAGAGTCTACAACCGAAGCCTGTTACTTGGACTACGGAACTCCAATTTTTCGAACGATCTTTCTGGAGTTACATGGGCTTTGGACTCAGATACACTCAACAAGCTAGGAATATTATTACACTGGCAAGACCCAGGGGCCTGCAAATCATCGGACCCTCCTCCAGCCGCCGGCCGACGAAGGAGGCGACGCAAGCCGTGGGAGAGAGCTAGCAGGCATCGCAAACGCGGTTGTCGAGCAGGAATAAGCACAAGATTGAAAACAAATCTGCACTTCCTTCGATTCTACTTTCCAATGTTCATTCGCTGGAAAACAAAATGGACTTCCTCAGATTGGACCTAACTTCACAAAGAAAGGTGAGAGACTGCAACACCATCATTCTCACAGAGACTTGGCTCAACCACACTGTCCCAGACAATTCCATTCAGGTAGACGGTTTTACATCTTTCCGGGCAGATAGAAGTCAAGCTCTCAGTGGTAAATCACAAGGAGGTGGTGTGTGCATTTTCATCAACAACAACTGGTACACTAATGTTAAAGTCATCTCTCGCCACTGCTCTGAGGACATAGAGTTCCTGACAATCAAATGTCGTCCGCCATACTTGCCTAGAGAATTCTCCGCCATCACTATAACAGCTGTTTATGTGCCGTCAAGCGCAAACACAAAAGACGCACTTTCTACATTGTATCAGTCGGTGAGCGTGATGCAAGTCTCAAATCCGGATGCTGCCAATATAATCGCTGGTGATTTCAATCAAGCCAAATTGAAAACGGTACTCCCTCAATATCACAAACATGTGGATTTTGCAATCAGAGGACAAAACATCTTAGACCAGGTGTACAAATGTGAAGCAGGCTTACAAAGCTGTGCCCCACCCCCACCTGGGAAACTCTGATCACCTCTCAATATGGCTCACCCCAGCCTACAGGCCACTGCTAACGAGGTTCAAACTTTCTGTGAAACAGATCAGAACTTGGCCAGAGGGGGCCACCTCAGCTCTTCAAGACTGTTTTGATCGCACAGAATGGGATGTTTTCAGAGAGGCTGCCACTTACAACCAACATGTTAACATAAGTGAGTACACTGAGTCTGTGACAGGCTACATATCAAAATGCATGGAAGATGTGACTGTCATAAAACACATCACCACAAGGGCTAACGACAAACCCTGGTTTACCAAGGTTCGGGAGCTCCTGAGAGCGTGGAACACTGCCTTCAAGTCTGGAGACAAGG
>JAODXP020000010.1:7498989-7508989 GCA_027497455.2 Sardinella longiceps | reverse complement strand
GTGTGTGTGTGCATGTGTGTTTTGTAGTGTTCATTCATGTTTATATAATTTATGCTATCATTGTAAGGATCACCTTAACCTTTAACCTTTATATTTTAAAAAAAATGACACACACACAGAGAGAGAGAGAGAGAGAGAGAGAGAGAGAGAGAGAGAGAGAGAGAGAGAGAGAGAGAGGGAGGTTCTGAATTGGCTCTGAAAGGCATTATTCCAGAGCTGAATTGTCTAATTAGCAAAGGATTCCAGACACAGTCATGGCAGATTTGAGTTGCTCAGTGACTGTTGTACTCTGCTGCCCTATCAACACAGAGCTAATAGTCTCCATACTGCCTCACCTCAGCTGGCATTGTAGATGTTTATATTAATTATGTATATCTGACACAGCATCCAATTAGCTTCAAGATTTAAGTTTGTCTTCTTAAAATAATGTATTATATATTTGTGTTTTTTTTTTCTCTCTCCCAAAGTCAACACCTTCCCATATTAGCATGACTCTGTTGCTCTCTCGTGTCACTTGTTTGGCCTGCCTGACAAGGCAGTTCCGTTTCCATGGAGATGTTATTCTCTGCTCTACATCATTATCTTATTATCATGTGTCGCCCCTATCAGTTGTACTTCTGAAAGAAAGGAAGGTTTAATTAATTGAATGCCAGAGGCCACAAGACTCCTAGTTCAAACATTCCTTTTCCTGTTCGGGTCTTTGCCATAGGCACCAACATCCATTACATGGCCAGGCCGGGCTGACCTTGAACTTCATTAGCATATAACCTCGCTCCATTGGATTGAAGGGATATTAAGTCACGAAGCTTGGCTGGGCAGTGTGGTCCCACGAACTAACCACATGGACAAACGGAATCCAATTCAAAGAAGACCAAACATCCTGCACACACTCTGGACACTGGAGATTAGGCCTACAGTATCAGTGGAGACAATGAGCTTATGGATCCAGACAAGTTTGGGTCTGAAATGCCTTTCCATTGTTCGAATAGGTTTCGATCACCTCTCTCAGCTAAAATCTGCTTTACTCTGGATACAGAAAATCTATCAGCCTATCTTAGCAAGCCAAACGCTAGGGCAAGGCTAGAGCTATGCTAGCTAATCTACATTGAGAATCATTTTCAACTTCCTCTCAAAACTTCAAAATAGGTGAAAAAAGCTGGACTAAATGTGTATCATACTAGACAAAGATGTATTATGCATGGATGACTAACATGAGACTGCAACAATTAGTTGATAACCATCAAATTAGTCTACTGAAAATTTATATTTGCTAATCGTTTTAACAAAGATGACTATAGTGTTCATTCCAACAGCCCTATCCACCACACAAGCTCGGTGGTCCTCTAATATAGCACATCTGTTCCCTTCTCTGCTGGAGCCTTCACCTTCGATGAAGATCATGGTCAAGTAGCCTACAATGTAATGATACAAATGATTTAATCCAATAATGGAATTTCACAAACATAAAAGGTGCTGCAAACAGTGATGTCAGAAGGGTCTATTTTAAGGGCAAAGTCAATTGGCTAGTCAGGTGTTGAAATGACTTAGCCTACAGGAAAAGGAAGCCGCTAGTCTTGCTTAGCATGAGCACAAATCCCTGGAAGTTAGCGCCTGCTTACAGTAAGTCCTCTGGAGCCTGTGTTTAAAGAACAACAAACCATTAAAGCCAGACAGGAAATACAAACCGAATTTAAACAAACACACAAAGCATAGCAAACAGGTCAACCAATAATATGTCTAATATGTGCTTATGTGCTATCTAATATTAACATCACTTATTACCCATGCATATTCTATATGGCCTAGTAACAATGTAACATAACATGACATATGGGTGGACATTATATTGAAAAATCAAAGCTACTAAGGGCCAAAGCAAAATTAAGGGCACATAGTTTTTAACCAAGCAAAGGGAAGAGTGAAAAAGTTATTAAATAGCTTAATACTACAGTGTTTAATGATACTATTGCCAACATGTTACATCAGTGATAAAGGATGTGTGATATACTATAGTAGTATAATTTGATTAATTTAATAACAGGGCATGTTAAATTTACTTTGTTTCCTTCATAGCAGGCTGTGAGAAAAAGAGCAGAGGGCCACTACTGTCCCTTGGGTTGTAGTTTGGCCAACCCTGCCATAATATATCACAAATCAAATCTAATTTGCTGTTTTTTCTTCTGAGCTTTTCTTTTTCTTTAAGTAATGAATATCCTTGTCTATTAGGTCAAGGCATTTACACTTTCTATCTCTGCAACTGTTCAGAATGACCACACAGACCTGCCAGGAGACAGAGGCCTTCCACTGTTGGGCTTTTATCGTTCTGGTGGTTGCTAGGATACTCTCACTTCCCTGCTAGCGTGCTGCATTGAGCCAAGGACACCCCATCATTAATTTTCCTCATTCTGAATGAGAACATCTACAAAAGGCCATTGTGAATACTCCTATGTGAAAACGCACAAATTCAGAGTCTGGACAACAAATGACATAAAACTGTCTGACTTTTTTTTTCTCCTCTTTGTCTGGAGCATGGGATAATAGATCTGGCCTTTGGGCCATCACCAAATTCTTGATGCGGAGAGATTTTGTTCCTCTGAAGTGATAGGTGGAAACATGTTTCAATCCTGCAATCATAGAAAGCTCATCTTAATCGATATTTTGTCATCCATAATCACCAAGAGATGGTTCAATTGAGTAAACAAAACAAAACTGGAATAGGTTCACATGTATTACTCCCAAAGTGCTGTTTTTCTCTATCAAAACAGGAATTGTTTAGAATTGGGAAGACATTAAGATGTGCTTCAGAGATTTATTGAAATTGGGAGAATTCAAAGGTTTACTGGTTGGTCTCTGTGTGTGTGTGTGTGTGTGTGTGTGTGTGTGTGT
The DNA here is from genome assembly GCA_027497455.2 of Sardinella longiceps. Taxonomy (NCBI): domain Eukaryota; kingdom Metazoa; phylum Chordata; class Actinopteri; order Clupeiformes; family Clupeidae; genus Sardinella; species Sardinella longiceps. The sequence continues at coordinate 7,506,103 of JAODXP020000010.1, read as the reverse complement.
GTGTGTGTGTGTGTGTGCCTGCCTGCTTGCCTGTCTACATGTGCGTGTCACATTTGCTTTTGGATCTCTTGCTGCAGGTCCGGAGCCCTTCCTCATCTTCGGGTATGGGAATGCGATATTTCGCATGGACCTGGATGGACTGGACCAGAAGCGGGTGGTGGCCAGAGCTGGTGCATCAGTATCACTGTACCTGGATTTCCACCTATCCTCTGGAGTGGTGTACTGGGCTGATGGACAAAATGGTGTCATCGGAAGAGTTGCCGCAAATGGGACAAAAAGACAAGTAGGCCTATTACCTTCACCTTTTGAAGCAGTTGTCACCAAACCTTTTTTGCTTGCAGACGGCCATTTGCTGAAAATGTAAGATGCCAAGGGCCGGGGGAAAATTAGGAGCACCACTTTTCATCCAATTACGAGTGAAATATAGTTAATATTAATATTAGATTGGAACAGAGGCGGCCTGAGTCATACACGGGCTAAGCAGAACAATCATGACAAATTATTTACCGGTAACATACTTTGGATATAATTTCTCATTTCTAAGAGCATGGCTCTGTGAAAACCAGCACAATAAAGGGCCACTATTGGCCCCATTTTAAAGAGACCTTTTTATCCCCCTGTCTCAGATCCTGTTTCAATATTGTTCTGCCTCCCACCAACCCACCCCTTACTCTCTTCTCTCTGTCTCTCTAGAAGCTTCTGGTTGCAGAGAAAGGAATCTCTGGCTTGGCAGTTGACTGGATTCACAATGTTCTCCTGTGGACCAATCAGCAGACTGGTACCATTCACAAAGCCAAGCTAAATGGCAAAGACGAGAAGACCCTTCTGAGACAACTGTCTCTGCCCAGCAGTATAGTCACGGACCCCAATGAGCGGTAAAGTCTGCCATTCAACCTACATACTCAGTTTTGTTGCAATGTGAACTCTATATTTTCATTCATTCTTTGATTCTTGAGTAAATTTTGACTCCTATGCTACCATATTAGTGTGATTCAGACAAGACTCAGGGTCATTTGTTGGCCCTGCATCACTTACTCACAATTACACAGCACTCAACCCCTGCTTATGACTACAATATCCTGCATTTTTTCCCCCCTAACCCTGTAGTGGCTATTGGCAGCCATCTTGTTTGCCTCCCAGTTGCTATAAATGCTTGGTGCCTCAGACGGTGGCATTCCTTCAGACATGGCTGGCACTTTGGTGCTAGATCTGCTCAAGTGCTCCTCACATACCAGCAGCAGAGCGGGCCCAGGCTAGTTTCGGCCCTCGTAGCCCAATCAAAGGATCTCTGTGTGCTGCCTGAGCCCTCTGACATGCTGGCGGCCATTTTGTTTCAGTGTCACAACATTTGCTTTTACTGACAGCTTAAAACGGATGGCTTGTGAGCAAACTTTACATCACTGTTCAGTGTGTGTTCATATTTTGGAAAACCTGCACCCAGAGGAGAAGAAAAAATGGGAGAATAACAATATCAGAACGTGTTGTTAAGAGTCCGGCTGTTCTTTGTGGAACGTTTCTCTGGAAACCATTTTTGTCCAGTCTTGTTGCCTGACAAAATAATATATAAAATAATGTATAGTCTGGTGATGAAGGAATTTGTGTTGTCTTTCAAACTGCCTTTGCACATAATAAGATAGCACAATGACGAATAGAAAGCCCTTTCTATGGCACTGGCTTTGATTAATCAGAGCACTGAAAAGGCTAATTTGAATTGAACAAACACTAACTTCGGCCAATGACTCCCTAGACAGAGTGTTGTGATTGGTCCCTCACAACCGAGGGTTTGGTACCAAGATTCCTCATGGCTCATTGCTAGACATACTGTCTGAGCAAAACTATACCGCTAGGGTACATTATGCTACCGCGAGGGTACATTTAGATTTCTGGACTATGACAGTGTGAAATTTTGAAAGTGAATAATAGTGTTTTCCTCATTTCCTCCAGATTCATATTTTGGCTGTCAGATGGGGTAACTCCGAGTATCCAACGAGCGGACATCAATGGAGAGATGGGCACAACGGTCCTGAAGATTCCAGACCGCCTGGAGACACTAAGCATAGATTATTCAGATCGAAGACTCTTCTGGATCCAACAGGGTTCTGAGAGCCACAGGGCCATCGGATCATGTGACTATAATGGGAATATCATCAATGTATTCAACCAGGCCTTACAGTGAGTAACTGAATGCTGTCAAGTTGTTGTTAGTTCAGTTCCGTTTTCCCATAGATGGTTGGTGGATAATAATTTTTTAATTAGAAATAGAATCATGAAAAGGTGAATGAATGGATGAATGGAAAAAAAAAAACTTTTACACACACATTTTTGTTATATTTGCTTGTCTGTTTACAAGTCACAAATTTAATTTCCCAATAGTGTGTTCCACTACATAGTTCAGCGTTGGTGAATTTTGATTCTTGCGAAAGAAGACCTTGCTCTTGCTTTTGACTTTCTGTAGATCGAAGACTCTCAAGATGTCTGTGTTCCTGGACTTTGTGTACATCACAGAATCAACATCAAAGAGCATTATTCGACTGGACAAGTACACAGGGGGTGCCACAGAGACCGTTAACTCCAAACACTTGTTGCACCCCCCAGGAGACATCCGAGTGGTACATCCTCTCCAACAACCCGTGGTGGAGAAAATGGTTCTCCCCGCTTCAGGTCAGCAGTCTCGCTCTGGCTGATAGAATCAGCTCATTTCTCCTCTATGTACATCCAGGCAGTATACTGAAATGTTATGAAGATAACAAAAAAGCCATCAGCAGCCCCACAGCTGAATGTGAGCAACAGTCAAAGGCCATATCTCAGTGGCATTTGCTCTGTGTCTTGTTCTGATTATTTGCAGCATATAACAAAACAAAATATGACATCAGTGTTATCATTAATGATGTATGAAGTGTACAGCACATTGTACTTTGTATATTTTAGAATTTTTGCTTTCCTAATGTCATATTGGTTAAAAAAAATGTGCAGGTGTTCTTAAATAAAAATGGATTATCCAAGAATTATAAATGCTGTAGCTAACATTATTTCACTTTATCTAGTAAATAGTTTATGCAGTGATCCCCTAATGTTTAATAATACTGTTTATTGTATGTGGTTGTGGTTGTGTGGTTGTGTCCAGGGTGTGATGAGCGTCTGGGGAACTGTGTGAGGATATGCTCTGGTCAGGCACACACAGGACAGTGCCAGTGCAGAGAAGGCTTCGCCCTCAGTAAACATGGCAACTTCTGCGAAGGTACAGAACACACCTCATCATTCAGCCCTTTGTGTGTACAATTAAGTCTAATGTATTGTCTCTGGCTAATGTGTTGAAGTACAGTATGTTGCTTATGAAGAAAATTGTTTCCATGATAGAGAAAGTTTATTCTCTTTGAACTTAAGGTGGTATATATGTGGTGTGAGAACATTTAGTTAGGACACTCATTAGAAGGAACATTTTTGATGATGAAGGGGATTGGCCTACTTACAGTAAATTACAATTAAATTGAAGTTTTACCTTTGGTAAGGAGTGAATTTCCTTGCCAAAGGAATGAAAGGAATGGACAGTAAAATGTCTTAAAAAAGGTCAATATAGTCAGAAAGATGTAACTTAATATACTGATGCTTTGTGTGTGTGTGTGTGTGTGTATGTGTGTGTGTGTGTGTGTGTGTGTGTGTGTGTGTGTGTGTGTGTGTGTATGTGTGGTTTTTTTTTTTGCATCACAGATGTAAATGAGTGTGCCCTCTGGAATCATGGATGCTCCCTGGGTTGTGAGAACGTTCCAGGTTCCTACTTCTGCACCTGTCCCCATGGTTACCTTCTGTTACCTGACCAGAAGACCTGCCATGGTGAGACCTTTGAGTTCATGAATGTCATGTCATCTTTGAGGTTAAAGATTATGTGAACTTGGCCTTGACACTCAATGAGATGAACCACCACTACTATCAATATCAATTATCAAGTAGGGGACATATGTCTGCTAGTATGCCAAACAATATGTCTGCTTGTCTGGCAATATTTCCAATCTCATTTTTGCCAATGGTGATACATAAATATATTTTTTTAATTTCCCTCAAGAATGTCTTTCGTGCCTCTTTTACTGTACATTCATGTAAATAACACAGCTTTTTAGAGGCCTAGTTGTACTTGTAGATATTCACTGATGGAAAATAGCGAAATGATTTCTACAGTATACGATACTCTTGTAATAATAATGTAGATTTAATTTAACATATTCCAGATATTTCTATGATGCTTCCGCTCATAGTTCGGCCATTTTTAGTGTTGCGAAGGTATCTGCCAGGAATATTGGCAGAAAATATTTAATATCTGCCTGTGCCGATAATATGATTTAAATGCCGATATCTTCCAGTAGTGATGTTGTTGGCAGATGCAACAATGTGTGCTGTCAGAGGTATTTATGTATTGGACCAACATACACACACACAGACACAAACACACAGACGCACACACACAGACTCAAGACTCAATTAGCCTATGTGTTGGTTGGCGGTTGATCTCCAGCAAGACAGCAGCTACAGTGAGCCCCCAAACCCCCCTCCCCCAGATTCTACAAACAACAACTAACACTTCTAGACAGACTGACACACACACACACACACACACACACACACACACCCTCACACACACCCTCACACACACACACACACACACACACACACACACACACACACACACACACACACACACACAGATGATCTGTGTCTGAGTAAACACACACACTCACCTACCCACACACACACACACACACACACAAAGACACAACGGATGATCTGTGTCTGAGTAAACACTCACACACACACACACGCATGGATGATCTTTGTCTGAGTCGAGGGGGCAAAGGGCTGGACTGAGCTGGGATACAGTGCTGGGGTCTGCCACACCCTGACCCTGGCCTTCTGTCCTTCTGTCCTGTGGGGGTTTAGCTCAAGCCAAGCTATGATTACTGTAAGTGTGAAGACTAGACATGGAGGTAAAGTAAGCAATAAATCCCGAGAGGCCGGTGTAAATGCTGGTTTTAGCACGGGTGCCGTTAGACATCCGTGCTAAAACCAGCATTATACGGACTCGAGGGTTTATTGCGCTTAAAGCTGTTACCATGTTAACCGGCAATGATTTCATTAACGGAAAACGCAACCACAGAAATATAGCAAGTTATTCCTTGATACCAATTCCTCCGCCAAAAACATACTTCCTCTTACTGAATGATTGCCAAGTAACGCATAAGCGCTGCTCCATTCACTTTCTTATGGCGCAGCAGTTTAGAACGAAATGCGGTTGGAGCCTAATTTACAATGGCATCGAACGCGTTTTCAACCAATCACAATCGAGGACCGGAACTATCATTTTAGAAAGACTGGTATATCATGGACTGACATGGTGACAGACAGACAAAGACAGGATAGGCTACTGTAGGTGGCTCACCACTGGACTGATAGTATTATAGAAATGGAGAAAGAGAAGAAGAGAGGGATAACAAAATGACAGTGGAGGAATAAGAGAAGAAATGAGAGAAGTAGTGAAATTGAGAGAAAAAGGCAGAAAGGGAAACAAAAGGTAGTAGGAATGAGAGAGAGAGAGATAGAGTTCAGTGGCTTCATTTCTGAGTAAAATAGACAAGAGAGAGGAGAAAAAAATGAAAAATTGTGCAAAAAACAGAAGAGATGTGATGAGTTGAATGTAAAAAGATTGAAAGAGCACAAATGTAAATTAGCGCAAGAGAGCTGCACGGCTGCAGAGCCTACTGTAACATGGAATGATGGACCTACATGGCTGCATTTTGTATCATATGGGATGATATAGCTGCATGGCTGCATTCTGTAGCATGGGATGATGGAGCTGCATGGTTGCATATGTAGCATTGGATGACGGAGCTGCAGGGCTGCATAGCCCACTGTAGTATGGCATGATGGAGCTGCACGGCAGCATACTGTATCATATGGGATGATATGCTGTAGCTGCATGGCTGCATTCTGTAGCATGGGATGATGGAGCTGCATGGTTGCATATGTAGCACTGGATGACCGAGCTGCACGGCTGCATAGCCTACTCGTAGGCATATGGCTCATCGATTGGACTATAGTGCATGGCTGCATTTTGTATCATATGGGATGATATAGCTACATCATGGCTGCATTCTGTAGCATGGGATGATGGAGCTGCATGGTTGCATATGTAGCATTGGATGACGGAGCTGCAGGGCTGCATAGCCCACTGTAGAATGGGATGCTGTAGCTGCACGGCTGCATTCTGTAGCATATGGGATGATGTTTTGACCGTCAGTCAGTGAGAGCATTGACAGGGGGACAGGTGATGTCAACAGCTTTGCATCTGTAAGCTGGTTTTAGCCACTTTGCAGCAGTACAGCACTTAGCCTACTGGATCAATATACTGCTGCAGCATCTCCATCTCACGCAACAACCCCTGACTCAGACTCTGGGAGGAAAGCAGGAGCCTAAGTAAGGAGCGCGATGATGATGGTGGCTGAGATGGTGCCACCTAAAGCTTAAACCACAGGTGCACCACAGTCAGAGATGTAGGGAGAGGAAGATGATGGCGATGAAGATGAAGATGGTTATTGGTCAGAGAAGCCAGAAGATCTAACTTGTATTACTCAGACATGCAGTCTTAATCTTTGACTCTTCTTTTGTGGACATTGTATAGCCATCGTCCATCTTTCCATCTTTTGTTGGACACAGACCCTTTCATCTTATTCATTCTGGAGTGGCCCCTCTTCCTCTGAAACAGGACACATACTCTCTATACTCTCTCTCTCTCTCTCTCTCTCTCTCTCTCTCTCTCTCTCTCTCTCTCTCCCTCTTTCTCACACACACACACACACACACACACACACACACACACACACACACTCACTCACGCACACACACACACACACGCACACACACCCACAAACAAACACACACACACACACACGCACACACACACCCACAAACAAACACACACACCTGCCTCTCTCTGTCTTGTCAGTGCATCCCACTTCCTCCTGTGGGATTACGGGAGTGTGACATCAGTCAGGGTTTTGGCCCAGCTCAGGATAAGAGGCTTGTTCCTTCTCACCCGGCTGACTTTGTCCGTGCAGCAAAGCACCAC
>JAODXP020000010.1:7491489-7493989 GCA_027497455.2 Sardinella longiceps | reverse complement strand
GATCCCTTAGTAGCACATCATCTGACGTGACTGAGGTTACCAGAGTTAGCCTTAGGCTAGCTTTCATCTTATGATGTTATGGTACAGTGTGCTCCACTCCCAGGCCCCTCTACTGTACTCTATGTTACATAATCCAGTGTAGTGTAAGGCTGCTGGCTGGAACTGTGTCCCAGTGTGTCATGCCTCATTGGGCTGTGGCTGTGGCTGTGTCTTCCTCCAGGCTTCCCAGCATCTCTCGTTGTGGGCTCTACGGTCAGCACAGAGAGGTGCTCATAGACAAGGAGATCCACAAGCCCAGAGGCATCGCCCTACACCCACAAGCCCAGTAAGGACTAGCATGCATGCATTTGCACTGTACACACACACACACATGCACACAAACACTGTACACACACACACACACACACACACACACACACACACACACACACACACACACACACAGACTGAAGCACAATGAATAGAATACTAAAGATAGAATCATGGAAAGTAAAGGTCTTCAGAGGCTGTTGTTCTTGGTGTTGTTTGGAAAGTTAAACCCTTTTTCATAAACTAGCTAATACAGCATTATTTTTAGAATCATTTGACTGCACACACCATTTCTAGACATTAAAGTGAAACTATTATCTGAACCTGCTGAAAATGCTCATCTGTGTGTTTGTGTGTGTGTCTGTGTGTGTGTGTGTGTGTGTGTGTGTGTGTGTGTGTGTGTGTGTGTGTGTGTGTGTGTGTGTGTGTGTGTGTATGTGTTTATCTTTGAGGAAGCTGTTTTGGACAGACTTGGGTGGTCGTCCCTGTGTGGCTGGGTCGAGGCTGGATGGTGGCGGTCGTATGCTGATTGCTCGTGAGGGTCTTCTTACGCCCAGTGGTCTGACGTTAGACCATCATGCCGAGCGGCTCTACTGGTGCGACCTACAGAGAGGGGCTGTGGAGTCCGCCAACCTGGACGGGTCTCACCGACGCATACTGACCCAGACGCAAGTAGGTGAGGCTCCTGTGTCAAACTCCCCACACACACATACTGTGCATGCACACACACACACACACACACACACACACACACACACACACACACACACACACACACACACACACACACACACATTAAACCAGACGCAAGTAGGTGAGGCTCCTGTGTCAAACTCCCCACACACACACATACTGTGAACACACACACAAATGCACAGACACTCAACCTGGACATGTACTGTTCACACACACACACACACACACACACACACACACACACACACACACACACACACACACACACACACACAAAACTGTGGTATACCATAACTGGATCTATAGTGTATAACATACATTTTGTCATACCTGGTGATTTCTTCATTCATCATTATATTGTTGTGAATTGGCTTAGCAATAGCGGGTGAGACGAAAAAGGTGTAAATCCATCCTTGGGGGGTGGGGGTTGGTTTGACCTTAATTCAAATGCATATTCCTGCACAGTTCAACCCTTAGCCCTGTTGTTTGAGCTTACCATGCATAGAAGCTTAAGCTCAGTTTTATTTTGCATGGCCTTTCCGTTTAGCAATAACAACTTCTACATTGTACAATTTATTTGTCATTCTTTCTTTCCAGCAACACTCTTTGCCCTTAAACCTCCAGGGCTATGGATTGAAATTCTAGGCAACATTCCTTTAAAAAAAAATCTTTTGTACCAGCGAGACATAAATATAGGACTTTTGTGTTGAGCTATATGTTTTCTTCAGTCTTTGGTATTTTTTGCCATCAACGGTGTCTTCCAGGCAGCGCTGTCTTCAAGGCACTACTCCACTCAGTTTAGGGTTAGGATGAGGGTTGAGGGGGTTAGGGTTAGGAATAGGGTAAGGGTAGTGCCTTTTAGGCTGTGCTGCCTGGAAGGTGCCGTTGGGGGCAAAAAACACCATTGAGCGTTTTCTTCCAATGATGTGTGGTGTGTGCTATTCAGTAAGATGCTGTCCCTTTTGCAGGAGTGTGAGCTGACAGTGATAGTCTCATCTCTCCCTCTACCAGGTCATCCATTCAGCCTGGCCGTGTTTGAGGACTCTGTGTGGGTGTCGGACTGGCAGGGGAACCAGCTGGTGAGGCTGCAGAAGACCCCAGGAGCACAAACACCCCAGCGCCTCAATGGCAGCCTCAGCATCATCCACCCTGCAGGGCTGGTCATTGTACATCCTTTGGCCAAGCCAGGTGAGTGCACAACTCAGCACACTAACACTGTTTAAACAATACCTGGGCAAACTAGGCCCGGGGGCCATATGCGGCCCGTTGAGCTATTTAATGCGGCCGGTGGAGCCTTTCCAAAGTAAAATAATTTCTCATTTAGACAAGGTGGCTTGGATTATTAGACTGATTTATCAAATTTGTTGTATTCAAGAAATACAAATCCCACCCTTTTTAACATGCATGTTAATATGTCCTCTGAAGACAGCGGAGGTACTGGTTTGAGACTTGCCCATTCACCGGCATTAACTGCTTGACTGTTAACACCCGGCCC
>JAODXP020000010.1:7391489-7481489 GCA_027497455.2 Sardinella longiceps | reverse complement strand
TAATATCATACAATGCCATTGTCCTTTATTCAAGAGAAACTGTATCAGAAGAAACCCAGGGCAACTACATGGTGTCAAATAGAAGATGGTTAGAAATTTAAATCGAACTCTCAAAATATGCATGGTAGTGTTGCTTCCGAATTCTGTTATTTTATTCTGTTCACAATTTTCTGTCATCCTCCCCCCCTTCCCCCAGTCAATTATAAGGGTATGCTAATTCAAAGAACAAACCTCTTTCAAAAATCCAATTTGCAACTGGTATCAGTTTTCAGATGAGCTCTCGGCTTCATTGTTGTACTGGTAAAGTAGGCTTAGTTAGGCCGTGTTTGTTCTTCAGCAGATAATGAGGAAGTCTTTCCAGAGCCTTAAAAACACTCGTCTCCTCTGATGAAGGGTCCTTGTGTTGGGTGATGAGGAGGACGAGTGGATCTCTGCAAAGCAACACACTGCATCTCTAGAGGATCTCTGTTTCCTGCATGCCGTATAGAAATAAAGGCTTTGTCATTACCACAGAGCACAGGCTGGGTGTCCTCTTTGCGTTACTCATTTGTTTATTTTAGAGAGATCAGGCTAGGAAACTGTATGATGGGGAACAAATCAAGGCAAACACAGACAAACACAAACAATCACACACACACACACACACACACACACACACACACACACACACACACACACACACACACACACACAGCTACTGTATTTCTCCTGGGTTGAAATTGTAAAGGTGGGAAAAAAAAACAACTTAAAAGAAAAAAGCAACTCCCCAGAACTCTAAAGAACAATCCATTGAAACAAACAGACAGTTATAATGTTCACCTACACATGATAACCACAGAGGGTTCTGGAATGCTGTGTTGTTAGATGTACTGCAAGCACCCTTGGAGAAGCAGAGTCGAGCTAGTCTAGAGTCTCTCTGTGCAGAGGAAGCAGTCAATAGTCAACATCAGCACTTTGTTCTAGGGAGAAAGCAGGGGGGAAAAACAAAGCGTCTCGCTTCAAAACCATCAACGGCCAACATCAATACTGCTCACTTGCTCTCCTTCACAGACAAACAGCCTTGCACACACACACACACACCTTCAGACTCACACAGACACACACACATCCTGCCCGTAGCACCACATCAAACACACACACTGGTCTTTGCAATCAGAGTTAGGCCTATGGGACACACACAAACACACACATCCACAGCATACAAACACACACACACAGACAAACTCACTCATCACACCATCAGTGGCCCACATAGATATTGATTTCTTGGGGAGGGCTCTCTTATCTATATTGCCCTATAATGGTCACCAATCAGAACCTCCTTCACTCCAAACACAGAAGAAATGAGCCAGCGCTTGAACGACAGAAGAAGGAGGAAAAAAAGAAATAGAAATAGAAGGGAAGGGTAGAGGGGGGAGATAGAATGAGAGCGAGAGATAGAAAAAAAAGAGAGGCCGTGAAATTGGACCCTTGTCAATTTCTTTGATAATAGCCCTTGCCAAGGTTGAAGGAGCTGGAGGTGAGTTAAGAATTGGTTTGCTCCTGAGTACTAAACATCCCAAGCGAGCCCCTCTCTCTCTCTCTCTCTCTCTCTCTCTCTCTCTCTCTCTCTCTCTCTCTCCTTCTGTTTCTGTCCCTGTGCTGTCTCACAGGAGTCAAAGGACACCACTTATGGCCTTGTATCAATAAATGTTTATTTGATTATATATGCCCCAGACCCGGCTCAGCTGTTTATCCTCCACACCCAGGAGAGGCCTTTGTGACTGTGAGCTGCGGTGAGCAGCAGGCACCACACACAGCAACCAAGGCTTTCTATCATATGGGCACATACCATACATATAAATATATGGTAGATAGCAGAGAGACAGAGATAGAGAGAGTACAGGAGAGAGAGAGAGAGAGAGAGAGAGAGAGAGAGAGAGAGAGAGAGAGAGAGAGAGCAGGAGAAAGAGTTATAGAGAGAGAGAGCAAGAGGAGAAGAGAGGTAAAGAGGTGGGGGAGCGAGAGAGAGAGAAAGGCCCACATCTGCCGGGAGAAGAGCAGTCTGAGATAAGTATGGAAAGAGGAGAGCCTGCCTCCCAGCCTCGTTTCCTCTGGCTGACACAAAGGGGATGGTTTGGGTTGGCTTTTGGCTCTTTAACTGTGCAGCAATCTGGTCGCACTCCCTCCTCAGCTGCTGGGAATTAAAATGGAGGGATCAAGGGATGAGCGAGGTAATCCACCTGAGAGAGGAAAAGACAGAGAAAGAGAGAGGGAGAGAAGGAGAGGGAGGGAAGGGAAGGAAGACCGAGAGTGAGAGAGCATGTAAGAATGGAGGAAAGAGAGAGTTAACGGAGGCTGAAGGAAAGAGCAAGGATGCACATGGCTTGCTAAGAGGGGAGATATGAAAAACTCTCTCTCTCTCTCTCTCTCTCTCTCTCTCTCCATTGTTATATGGGAGCATTTGGGGTGTGAGGGGCTGACGGCTCTCTCTCTCTCTCTCTCTCTCTCTCTCTCTCTCTCTCTCTCTCTCTATCTCTTTCTCCCTCTCCCTTTTCCTTTGTCAGATGGGAGCATTTGGGGTGTGATGGGCTGTGATGGTTCCCTCTCTCCCCTTCTCCCCCCTCTCTGCCACTGAGAGGCTGGGCTCCCAGATGAGGGGACTAAATAAGGCATTAGAGGCCCACTCAAAGGCTTTGCTCCTGATCCCCTAGGTCAGCGTGGGTCCCCTCGGCTGGTGACCTGCGCTCTTCGCCGCCTCTCTACCCGGCTTTGGGCAGATTTAGCGCGGGGATAATGCATGAATTTAGGCAGCCGCACATGTGCTAAGGGCTCAGCACTATCGACGGATGGACGGAGCCATCATCAGCCTAGGAGCTCTGATAGAGTCATTTCACCAGAGGAGACAGAGAGAGAGAGAGAGAGAGAGAGAGAGAGAGAGAGAGAGAGAGAGAGAGAGAGAGAGAGAGAGAGAGGAACAGAGAGGTGGGGGAGCTAGGCATGGGGTGGCGGGGGGGAGATTAGGGCCAGAAACAAACAACAACTAAAAAAGAAGCAGAGGTTGGAGTGTGAGACTAGCTCAGAGCTGGCCCTACATTGGCTTTGATTAAACACCGTTGTAGAGGAGCTAAATGATGATGACTTCCTGTTTGATTTTAGTCAGTTTCATTCCTCTGTGTGAAGAGACGTTATCGGACTTCTGAGTCTGGGGCCAAAGTCACCAAAGCCTATGAGCCACCCAGGATCGCCAAGAAAAGATGCAAATATTAGTGTGTGTGTGTGTGTGTGTGTGTGTGTGTGTGTGTGTGTGTGTGCGTGTTCTAAAGGCCTAACTCCATTGCAGACTTATAAAAAAGAGGATAGTCTAGCTGAGTACTAAATATACCTCAGTATGTGGGTGCCAAATTGGAGGGGGAAAAAATATTACACGGAAAATCTCTGCCTATGTAACCAAGGCCGGTTCTAGACTTTTTGCTACCCTAGGCCAGATTTGAGTTTTGCCTCCTCTTTACAAATACAAGAGAAAAACTGAAGATAAAAGTAATAAATGTATAGCACCTTGATATTTGGTGCTCTAGGCGATTGCCTAGTTTGTCTATGCCTAGAACCGGCCCTGACCAAGGCCTATATGTAAAGTCAATGGACCTAATTCGCTAACTTTTTCGCCAAATAATTCTTAAAGACCACTTAAGCCATTTTCCTTAATGTCTATTCACCAATGCATTTTAAATGGGTCATAATGTTCTTAAGAAGATATTAGTGTTTGAGCCCCATCGTGTAATTTTGGCCCATCGTGTAATTTTGCCTTCTCCAGTCCTATTCATTCTGTAAATGACCGCCACTCTACCACCAGGTGGCAGTAATGTAAAACAAAAGACAGCCTTGGATGGCCTCACCATGCATCACGGCATCAAGACGCGGTTCATACAGTGGAGTGAGTAAGAAGGCACGCAAGAAAACAGCAGATTGTCTTAGCAATTTTCTGTTCTGAAGGTATGATAGAATATGTTCGGCAGTGTGTCAATGCAAATATTAAGACTAAGGTTAATGTTCTAATGCTCTGTGTATATGTGCGAGAAGCTTTTCTTAGTCAAATGTTTTGTTTGTATTTGAGCAGTTGGCTGAACTGCCACACTTTTCATGCCTGCACTTGCTATAACGTTAACGTTAGTTCGCTGGTGGGTGATAGCGCGTGCTGCAATGTCACCCTTCAATTTATGGCTAGGCAGGCCTGCACCCACGCAAACATGTTACACAATAACGTTAACGTTATAACGTTAGCCTAGGCCTAACATCTAGGTTACCTGTTGGCTACTAAATCATCATTAACGTTTTGTTGGCCAAATGGGAGTGGCCCAGTATGGCTTGCAGTCAGGATTTGTGCTGAATCAGCACATTAGCTTGGTAAAGACCAAACAAAACAAAAGTTTTTTTATTTGCTCAGGGGTGGCCAAACTGCAGTCTGGGGCCAGGAAACATTTTTGGGCCTCAGCTCTCTTCCATGAATTTGGAAAAAAAAAAATTCTCATACTACAGCTTATGTTCATCTTGCATTACCGTTTCAGTGGGCCTTCTAGTGTGATGTTTGTCAATAGTAGCCTATCATTAAAGAGTGTAATATTAGACAACCTAAAATAGTCGTTTTTTCAATATAAACTGAACAAAGAAATAAAAAAAAAAATATGCACATTTCATTTAACATTGGCCCCTGGTAGCTTAGATTTTTCAGTAGGCCTAGCCTATGTGGCCCGGGAAAAAAAAAAAAAAATGTTTACAGGACAAATCCGAGATGAAGCTGAAAGAAGAATCAAGCAGAATTGCATAGGAAGGCAATGATTGGGCTTGGCTTAGAATAGGCCCATAGTTATCCCTATTCAACATTTCCCATTTGAGAAGCTGTGATTCCTTTATTCCCTCAGGGTATCATATGGGCATGTGTTTTCCCTGTTCTTAAAATAATGCGGTAAAACAAGGCAACAATCCAACAGCCATGCGACTCACAGGTAACACAGGCCAGATCTGGCCTCAAATCAGCTGCAATCTGCTGTTGTTGAGATTTGCATATGCCATTTTCATGTGTGAGGGAGCCCATTTTAAGGAATCTTCATGGATTTGTGTGCACTGAGGCCCCCATTTGCCTATGCAAATGCATGGAGAATTATTTCTTGGAATTAACGTTTCTCCTCCCAACCCCCTCCGCCACAGTTAGGCAATGCAAATACGAGGGGGCCACCAACTTTACGTGCTTATTAGCGTGGACGTCAGGAGCTATCAGGGCTGCTTAATTGGATTCAAAGCTTCCTTGATGAATATTTATTGTGTGAAAAAGCGAAGCGGAGCTGTCGGAATCTGCACACTTTGATATGGTGAACTTTTCTGCAGGTCTGATTCTTCACACTCAAGAGATTACACAGCCAGCCTCCTCGCCGCTGTGTGATCACATTGTCAAACGTCTCGAGTGCACGTGCCAATCTGTGGCCCAGACAGACTGTTCTAAGTCAGAACTAAAGGCTAAGCAGCGGTAGGCTATCAAATTTATTGCTATCTATTCATTGTAGTGTCATCATACAGACAAATACATTATGGGACATCACATACAAAATTTCTTTGGCTAAGACTAGGAGGTTAACTGCTGCCTTGACTGAGAGGCTAACCTACGTCTTGATTTCTAATCTAATCAGAATCATCTGTCTTATTGGCTGTAAATCTGTCTAATGT
This sequence comes from Sardinella longiceps, assembly GCA_027497455.2. Classification (NCBI taxonomy): domain Eukaryota; kingdom Metazoa; phylum Chordata; class Actinopteri; order Clupeiformes; family Clupeidae; genus Sardinella; species Sardinella longiceps. The sequence goes on along the minus strand of JAODXP020000010.1, from coordinate 7,475,792 downwards.
GTGCACATGTAACAGATGGCAGCTATCCTAGTGGTGAGTTAAATGTTAGTAAACCTCCCTTGCCATACCATAAGAATGGGATAGTCATCTGCCTGGCAGAGCTCCTGCTCTTGTACAGTCAACTTGCCTGCACACTCAAATCCCAATCCAATGTTGCTGTATGAGTATGGGTTTGAGTCCAGGGCAGGATTGTGTAGGTTCACCTTTAACTTGGTTACACACATTCATTGCCTTTTGTTGGTTCTGCCCCAGGGAAGTGGGAGATGACAGAAAACTGGCCAGAACCAGCTGCTTAGTGGAGCAGTAGGCATATAGGAGAACCAGGCCAGCAGGTTGATTTAATGGTGTTTTGTGGAAATCATTTTGAAGTGTTGGGTTAGCTTGATTCTGGGAATCAAAACCAAACGGGCTTTAGCATGGGCTCAACCTGCTTTGTTTCCTATAATAAGCTAATGCATTCCACTGTTCTGTCATTGGTCTGATTGGTACTGTAGGTGTATCAAAAGACTGCAGAGGCATTTCTGATCTACTGTTGATTCTGCCTCAGGAAAGTAAAGGGGTCCACACACCAGCCCTGACAAAGTGCTCTGCATTCCACCTCCAACATTCTATTCCATTGTTTCCAGTACAACCCTGCGCACCAGCGCCAATCTCTTCCACCGTCGATTGTAGATTAAGATTGAAGTCTATTTTGTCGTATCCGTTAATTGTGATCCATTGGTGATTCTAGACGCTACTATGTAGAGCTTCTAGAGGTCCTACAGTATGTCCGTTGTTTGTAGGGCTCTGCTGGTTTGCGGGGGCAAAAGCAATTGTCGAATTCAAAAAATGCCCTGCAATGCTGTCGGAGCCAGTGTGTGGAGGCTTTAAGAAATGACCATGGCCATGTAACAGATCCACATTTGTGTTGAGTGGTATTGTGCTATGTATTCTCCTTTAGAAGCTAGAGCTTTTTTTTAATGAAGGCGTGTATGAAGACCTTGCAACATCAGCTCAATCTTTCTGAGGAAACAAATCCAACAAGCCTCCCAGACACCCTGAAGGCTAGGTTGGTATCTTCTTTAGGGTCTTGGTGAAGGAAAAGCCTAGTCTGTTTGGAGTTTGACAAATGGAACAAGCCTATCTAGGCAGACAGGCTGGCTTGAGATGCTCTTTTGAGTCATACCAGGAGTGTCCCGTAGATGGCGTGTGTGGTGTGAACAGAATCGGACTCAAGTATCTGTAAACAAGGACGTGTCCAGCTGCTTCCTCCATAGTGGATTGTTCCGTTAAAAAGAGCTGGCATGTATCAAAGAGCTGACTGAATCCTTGTTTTCCCAAGGATCAAAGGGTGTATTACTGGTGGCTGGTCCCAGCAGCAACCTATCTGCACTGCCATGTGTTTGAACTGCTTCAGGGATGAAGCCAAGTACACACCCAGCCGAGAGAGAGAGATCTGTTATTTAGCACTGGGGAACTTGGCAGATTGATTAAATTCTCTGGTCATGGTTTTGCCCTTTCTTTTCTACCATCTTGCTTGCTTACTTTCTCTCTTCATTCCCTCTATCTCTCTCCTTAGCTTTTCCCCTGCCTCCATTGTTTTGGTCTCACACTGAATATTCATTCCTTGTTTCCTCCAACAGAGATAAGCAGGCAGGAGACTGGTGGCATGATTGAGTTGCAGAGAAAAGGTAAATGGAATAATAATGATGTTGAGATTTTATACTGACTGCTAATTCATGTCCTAATTCATGTCGCAAGGAAACCCTGCGTCAGAGCATTCGACTCATTCGGCCCCATTAACAATGGAAGTGGTGCGTAAACTTGGAGGCCGCAATTTTGAACCAATTTCGTTAAGCATGAATGTTAACCGCTTGGAACTTGCAAACTGCTTGCACGTTCTGTGCAAGTGAAAGGGCAGATTCATAGTCAGTGCAAGGAATGCAAATGTGAACACAAGGATGCCATGATGCGTATTTGCGTCGCAGATTGTGTAGTGAGAACTTTCCTGATGTGACGCAACAACGTGAGAGACAACATGGGAGTCAATGGAGCAGCCTGCGTCGCTCATGCCCTTATGCGTACGCATAACATGCAAAACATTGCATACTTGCATTGACCATAAAAAGGCCCAAAACTGTGCAATTCTGTGCCTCAAATGTAAATCAGTGGTCTCCAGGTGGTCTCTAGGACACTGTAAATATGGGCTGGCGGCTGCAACTTCATGCAGGAGATATTTCCTATACAAAGATCACAAATTCTGGGCTCTATGCACACGCAGTAGTCATGACCCTTATCCCCTACCATACAATTCCAGACTCGTCATGGGACCGCCCCCCACTTGGAGCCCTCGTAATTCTGACTTCTCTTCTAACTAAAGTCCAATTTATGAATTTTATGATCAAATGTAGATGTGATTATTTTATACATAAATTATTTGATTTATCCATGCAATTTCATTTGTTTCTATATGAACTTATTTTTTGTGTGTGTAGGCCTAATTTACGCTGATTTGATATAAAAAAAAAAAAATAACAAAATTACTGTAAAGTACTATAAAGTAAAAGAAGATTACTTCGACAGAGGCTCTCACATATCACCCTATGATCTTGTAGTTTTTTCAAAAGCAGAAGTGTGCTGTGAGTCAAGAAGTGGAAGTGCATGTGTTATGAATGTGTTGTGCCAACGCGTGTGGTAAATGAGGTGTAAGAGAAACCAGAAAAGTTAAAATAACACCTCTTCAAGCTAAAAAGAGAGTTCAGACTGAGGAGCTAAAGTTTTGACAGTTTATGATAGTCAACATATAGAAACGCTGGCCTTGTAATCTAGACGTACCCTAGCAGTAGCAAATTGATTTGCTCACCAAGTACGTCTAGCCATCAGCCATAGGGAACTGTTATATTCAACCCTTGTTGAATATTTACGATTTGTATAATCACTACATAACATGGAAATGTCATTAGTGATGTTGGATGTCCAAACTATAACATTATTGGCGAGCTGGAATGGGGGTAGGGTGAAAATGAATGTCACACCTCCTAATGGGCTGTAACTTGACACCTTTGTTTGAGGCAGTATGTCATGTCTGGCTCTAGTGTCTGCTTCCCTGGAGGAAAGGCACGAAATTATTTGGATCCTAATACAGTATCTGTGTCTGTCTGTGGTTGTGCTGGCCTTGCAATGACTGTGTTCCATCAGCTTGTCACAGTCATCCAATGGTGTCTGTCAAGCTGCACTTGGTGAAACATGCTTCTGCTTTTTAATATGTTGACGCTTGAGACCATCTGCTGAGCAGGTCCGTTCACAGACAGGCAGGCAGGCACGCCGACAGACAGTCCTGGCTCTGATTGCAATGCTGGAAGCCTCCCGAACAGATAGAAGCTTTTAGAATATTCATGCACAAAATCATCTATTCGTGACTTCCAAATTTGTGGGCTTCAGATATGGATTATTTGAAAGAAAGTGAATTTATACATGTTTTTTTTTTTTTTTAAATGTTATTACCCATTTTTTCAAGTCGGAAAAGAGGATAAATTCAAAGCATTTCAGTGATAGAATGTTCGGTTTACTACCATGGAATGGTTTCAGAGTCTCCATGTGTGATATAAGCCCATAGAAATAAGAAGGTGTGGAATAACCCATAGAAATACAAAGTTTTGGACTGGACAAAAGCACATTTCAAGAAAAGTTTCATTCCCTCAGCCATCACTGCACTCAACAAACTGCAATAATTCATTCTGCATCCCTGCTCATGCTGATACACTCAGTTTTATGTCTTGTGTGGGGTGTGGGGTTCTGTGTCTAATGTTAAATGTGTTATGTGTGATGTGTTAAATGTTGTGGGCTGTATATGGGATGGTGAGAAGGTGTGGAGTAATGTATATGGTGTTGTTTGTTGTGGGTACTGTTGAATGTTTTAAATGTCACATGCCGCTGACTGTTTTTGTGTGAAAAAGAATATCCCTTTGGGGACAATAAAGAAATCTATCTATCTAAATAGCCAGGGTAGGTAAGGTCCTGTTGGTAAGGAATCACATGAAAGACTGACAATTTTATGTGATCTTTATGACAGGGTAGTTAATAATTGATGAGGAGGAGAAATTCAATGACATTTTGTGTTTGTCCATTGTCATGTATAAGCGCAAAGCCATGACTGCTCCCATGACTCTTTACTTACAGTGAGGAAGGTCTGACTGCAGTGAAGTCCACCTATCATTAGAGCGAGTGTGGACAGAAAGCCAAGGAGGGACGGTGTGATCCATGTGAGTTCCCTACATTTCTCATCTCCGTGAACCAGTATTAGCATTGTTTTTCTCTTGCTTGCATAGAGGAGCTGAATTTCACCAGTCTAACAGGTTTTGGAGATGCAACTTGTTATTACTGATATGCCATGCATGAGTAAGAAAGAACAATGGTGGCCTAATTTTAGGGTCAGTGCATGGATACATGGACCCACTTGCTGAGAAACCATATTGAGTTTTATTAGAAATGTGGTTTGTTTTAATATGTATCCTAGCCCAAACCGAAACCGAGCACAATTTTGAGAAAAACTTTGATAAACTCCAATTTTGCCAAACATTTTTTTTTTCAATCAAAAACCTAGTGGCTGCTGAGGCCTGCTTTAGGCAACTCGCACAGATCCAAGGAGAATACGTTACAAAATTCTTTATTTAAAGCTGGTTAAAAAAAATGAGAACACACCAAACCTTGTTTACTATCTGCTGAATTGGAAGAAGCTGTTGAGAAAAAAAAAACAGTAGCAAAAAAAACATTGAGCCAGTATGAGTTCAATTGTGATTTGTTGTTCCTCTGTGGTCTAACCTAATGTGTTTTGAGCTGCTGCAGAGATATGAGCCTGAGGCAGGCCTTGTCATTGAGCAGGTGTTTTACTACCAAATCACTCTAGCAACTGATATGATGTATTAAAGTGAACTCTCTATTCCCTAAGGCAGACCCACGCTAGTATGCAGTTCGACCAGTTCCACATAACACAACACAATAGCCTTGGATATGACGGGATCCTTTTTTTTTTTGGATAGGTTATCACTTTACTTTTTCAACATCTCACTATCTGTTCCTGCAGCCAGATCCAACACACTTTGCATTCTTCTTTCCCACGTGTAAGTTTTACCCTCGTGGGGGTTTTGTAGCTTGTACTTGCTGGAGGGTTACAGGCTAGGCTAGTTGTTAGCAGATTCTCCAGTATATGCCTGCTAAAATGTCTGTTGTGTATGCAAAATGGTTCTGTGCATATCAAATTTGTTACCAAGTGAGATTCTCTGTCTTGCCTCACCCAAAACTTGCCCTTAAAAAAAATGTGCCCATTAGGACAATGTACTGCACTTGCTGTGCCCCGAAACTGAAGAGAGAAACCGGATACTCTAGAACATTTCTGAGTGTTTGTATATGTAAGGTTGGCCTCTTTTACACCTGCCAAACCACTGTAGCTCCATCATTTGCATGAATTCCTGATGTAAAAGTCACTATGCGATTTCCACCACAAGAATCAAAGCCATCAGCACAACAGTGGACATAACCACACACACACACACACACACACACACACACAGAAAAATTGCATCTATAGAGAACGATGGCAGATGAAAAGCACAAAACGACAGTTTTTCTTTTCTTCTTTAATACATCTGGTTCTTGTTAAAATAGACTACTGATGCTTTACACGTTTACAGTGCAAACGCACGATAGCACAACGGACACCATTCAATGACAGAGGGGGTTACTTTGAAAGGGGTTACAGTGAAGTTGACCACCATTGCATGTTTTTTTAAGCTTCATTAGCTTCACGTTTAGCTCCTTCATATTATTAATATTTTTTTTTTGGACTGGGATGACTGGCAATCTGATGAGAATCTGGCTGGCTCTGAAAGGGGTTTGGTTCTCTGTCTGTTCTCGTATGTCTGTGATGGATAGAGCCTCCGTCAGCCGCAGAGATCCACTGATTAAACCTGTCTAAGAATCATCCAGGAAGAGGAGTCTTTGCTATGGTGGGAAAAAGTCAGGTGGCCATTTTTTCCCCCACAAAGTTCATTGATGTTGCTGATGGGCTCTGGTTTTTCCCAGTGCATTGTGATTTTTATTTTTTATTTTTTTGTAGATATTTTTGCTTTGTTTTTTATCGATGTTGGCAATTCTGGCCAAACTGTGACACAATTAAGCTTCTTTTTCGTGTTATGTGGGGTTTTTTCTGCAGTGATATGCACATCAAACAGAGGAGAATCTAGGACCTGAGAAAACTGGTTGTTTAGTGATGCAGAAATCAAAGTCTCTCCCAATCCCAGGTTATCCGGGTTCTCAGTCAAAACCACTTTGTACAAAGCTATCTCACATACTAGCTTCTAAACAGTCAAATTAAATAAGAATAAAAAATAATAAAAACCATGACATTTACCACATTGATGTTGCAGACAAAAAAATGAAAGACAGAACAACACTTCTGACGGACTCGCTTTAGACGATGACTCCATCTTCCTATGCTTCAGTTCCCTAAATCTCTTCTTGAACCCTTCAAATAGTTCATTTCCAACTTTCACCATCAACTCGTTTTAGTTCCCTTTTTTTTTTTTTTTACAATTTCTAGCAATTTATTTATTTATGTATTTTTTTTTTAAACATTGAGAATCAACTTGGGCACATAAACATCACATAAAGACACGATCTGTTGCCATAGTAATGATTCCTCAGTGCAGCGTTGCTCGGTCACACGCCCCTCCCCCTCTGTTTCCTGGGGGATGAGGGAGGGGCTTGACCTCTATGCGTTAGTAGTGTGCACAAAGCTCCAACAGCAAATCCCACCCCCACCCCAACCCTATCCCCAAACCCTTTGCGTTATCTGGCCCCTGCTCTTGCTCCCTCTCTTCTTCACCTCCTCCTCCTCTTTCTCTTTCTCTCCATCCATCCACCATCCTTTACTCCATCTCAATTTGGTCCTTACCTCCATGGCGTGTCCACAACTGCTGTTACAGATCACCAATGCACCAGCTGTTTCCCTCCCCCTCCCCTTCCCCACTCTTTTCTTCTCTTGTTTTGCTGGATTCTCTTTACTGACTCTTCTTCTCGGCGGCACCTGTGGTGGTGGTGGCGGTAGTAGCAGAGGTGGCAGTTTTGGCGCTGGGGGCACTGGATGCAATGGCGGCAGCGGCAGCAGCAGCAGCAGCGGCGGCGGCATTTCGCTTGGACTTGGTGATGTAGGCCTCGAAGAAGAACTGGCAGAAGAGCACAAAGTAGCTGAGGTACATGAGCGAGGACCAGACGATGTTGTGCATATGCGAGGGGCACTCGTGGCCCTGCTGCATCCACAAGTACACCAGGTAGTTGACCACGCAGCCCATGACCATCTGCGTGATCTGCGTGATGGTGATGAACATGGCGAACTTGCGCGAGATGCGGAAGCCAGCCGCCCTGAGCGCGTAGTAGGAGTACATGACGGCATGCACCAGGTAGTTCATGGTCATGAACCAGCCCCCGCCCGCCACCATGTCCTTGTAGGAGTACCAGGAGTAGAGCAGCACAGTGATGTGGTGGTACCAGTGCAGGAAGATCAGCTTCTGTTTCCGCAGCACGATGAACAGCGTGTCTCCTGAGGAAGGAGGATCATGAGGAGAGGACGGGGAGGGTAATGGAAGGGTAATGGGGTTAGTGAGGGAGCAGCAGGATGATATAGAGACCATGTGGTGGGAGAGATAGAGAGGGATGAGGATAGAGAGAGAGAGCGAGAGAGAGAGAGAAAGATTTATACCAGGTGAAAGGGAGAGAGGATGTGATGAGGTGAAGATAGAAGAGGGAGGCAAGGAAGGATTTAAAACAGGTGAGGAGATGAGGAGAGAGAGAGAGACAGAGAGAGAGAGAGAGGAGGAGAAGAGAGAGAGAGAGAGAGAGAGAGAGAGAGAGAGAGAGAGAGAGAACAAAGAAGAAAAAGAAAAGAAAAAGAAGGGAATTGGAGATGAGGATTGGGTGAGGGCAGAGGATCCAGAGTTGGAGGAAGGAAGGAAGGATTGTGATGGATATTGATGTATGGAAAGGGTGAATAAAGAGAAAGGAGGGGTGAGAGAGGGAAATGAGACAGGTGTTGGGGTTGACATAGTGATGGGAGGTGAAGGCAGAAAGGGTGAAAGTGGACATAGAGAGAGAGAGAGAGAGAGAGAGAGAGAGAGAGAGAGAGAGAGAGAGAGAGAGAGAGACATGGAACAAGAGGACACAAATGAAAGGAACGAGAATGGATGTGTTCAATGAAATAAAGGGGAGAAGAGTGAGACACAAGAGGGAGGGATGGAGGGAGGGGAAAGAGGGAGGAAAAGAGGAAGAGAATAAGACTCATTAGCAAACTGCAATACAATCCAGCGTGCAAACAGACATTACATAACCTTAGCTGCCCCCTGGCTGGCTGTTGGGGTTTGTGGGACTCTTGCGGAGAGGTTACCTCTCTAGTCCTTAACATGGTGTCAAATCGCTTTAATATCAAAACGGTTTCCCCTGGCAACCAACGGCTGACATTTCTGCATCGCCCCAAGAGCGGAGGGCTGGTGTGCACAGGCTGGAAATTTGGCTCAGAGAGTGTGTGTCTGTTGACACGGCAACCCTGACTCTATTTACTGCTCATTTTTATATTATTTGTGTGTGTGTATGTGTGTGTGTGTGTGTTTCGAGAGATATTTGCTTGCATGCTAGCCTTTTACATAGTATCTAGCCTGATACGTTTGTCAACTGTATGTCAACACTGAGCTGGCTGTAGGTCATATGTATCTGATAACACCACGCTAAAACAAATAGCATTAAGAGTGGGTGTGTGTGTGTGTTTGTGTGTGTGCGCGCGTGTGTGTGTGTGTGTGTCTGTTGTGTCTGAAAGAGTGTTTGTGTGTGCCTGTGTGTGTGTTTGTGTGTACTGTATGTGTGTGTGTGTGTGTGTGTGTGTGTGTGTGTACCTGTGTGTGTATGTGTGTATGCGTGTGTGTGTATGTGTGTGTGTGTGTGTGTGTGTGTGTGTGTGTGTGTGTGTGTGTCTGAAGGAAATAGAGATAAGACTCCCCTGGCGCGCTCACTTACTGGTATAATGTGACCCATGCTCCACATCTGATGGTTAGATAGAGTCAGATCCTATGGGACACCTGAGAATGTGACGCTTGGGCAAACCAAAAGGAAGCCCTTTGTTTTGTGTGATGTGACTACGTACTCAGCACGAGTCTACCCTTTCCAACATGACATTGGAGAAGTACAAACAACTGCGCTTTCTCAGTGTGTGTGTGTGTGTGTGTGTGTGTTAGTGTGTGTGACTGTCTGTGTGTGTGAGAGTGCTTGCCCTTTCCAACATGACACTGTAGAAGAAGTACAAGCAACTGATTTCAGTGTGTGTGTGTGTGTGGTAAAGTTGGTGTGTGGGCTTCTAACTGAAACTGAATGTGTGTGTGTGTTCTGCCACCCATACATGTGTAGCTGCCTCAGTAATCATTTTAGCATCACTGCAGAAAGGACTTAATTATTATTTATTAGGATTAATGTGTGCATCTGTGTTTTGTAAGTGTAAGCACGTGATTGTTCATACATGGATGACGTGTGAGTGTCACCTAGCAGCGAATCAGAGAAGAGAATCGCGTTCTGAAGGGAGATAATGCAATGTAATATGTTTTGATTGGATTTAACATGAATATTTCCGGTTTGCGTAAGTGCACTGTGTCACAATATGAACTTTTCAACAATCTTTAATATCAGTGTAAGAGAGCTCAACACTGGTCTGCATAAAGGAGACACTCCCTTGCGAAAATAGATCAAGGAACTTAATGAACATTTAGAACTTTCGCTCCGCTTTTATCCTTATCCTGTGTGTGTGTGTGTGTGTGTGTGTGTGTGTGTGTGTGTGTGTGTGTGTGTGTGGGTGTGTGGGTGGGTGTGGGTGTGTGTGTGTGACCAACACAGGACCTCCTCTGTAGTCACACCAATCATATCAAAATTCTCCCCGGCAAACGTTCCAACTTTTTATGATGTTGCAATATACTTTCGGTCCTTATCACACCAGATTTGTTTTTGAATGGGGAACACTGGGGTTTAGCGTGTTAAGTCATTGTTGGGTTCAGAGGTTACGGCTTAGTAGAGACACTGGAGTTTAGGGCATTGTCTCTCTCCCCTCTGCCACAGTATTCTGTTAAAGTCTGACCAGTGTGGAGGTAGGGCAGCCTCACAGGGATGCAGAATCTGCTGTGTGTGTGTGTGTGTGTGATTGCATGTGCTGTCTGTTTGTGGCCTGGGATTTCTGGGATGGATGACTGCATCTTACACTGGTTCTCAGAGCTGTCTCCACCCTCCACTCTCACACTCACTCACACACACACACACACACACACACACACACACCCCTCGACCCAGTCTCTGTTCAGGCCTCACAATGAAGTCAGGCAGGCAGAAAACGAGCAGACATTGGCATCATAAAATCCCAGACCCCAACTCGGGGTCACTAGACATGGGTCACACACACACACACACACACACACACACACACACACTCAAACAAGGCTCTCTGAACCTCACACACTCTCTCTCTATTTTCCACAGCTGATGAGTTCGCTAATCACTCTTGACACTAAGGAACACGTCATCCCTCTTCCCATGACAAAGCAAAGACAACACACGTGCATGCACAAACACACACACACACACACACACACACACACACACACACACACACACACACACACACACATATATCCCCCCGTTGTTTCTATCTCTGTGCTCCAGATGCACTGGTTAAAACAGAAGCTTTAACTAAGAAGGGTGTGTTTGCGACACAGGGTGCTTGATGCTGGAGGCAACCCCATTAGCAACTGAGGCACAGTCTACTGAGCCATCTAACTGACAAAAACACCAGCTGGGAGAAGAGAAAGGCTCTTTGCACATGTACTGCACAGCACATGCAGCACGTATATCTCAAAAAACTCAAAAGATTCACAACTTCCTGTACACACACAAATACACACGCTATAAATAGTAAACTTAGGTTCTTAGAAAGAGAGCGTATTTTAAATTTATAGAGCTGCGTGTGTGTGTGTGTGTTCCATGTGCTGAGTTTCAGGTTTTCTCAGCAAAGTTTCTGATAAGCCAGCAAGCCAGATGATGGTGCCCAATTTATCCATTACATAACGAGAGGGAGAGAGAGAGGGAGGGAGAAAGAAAGAAAGAGGTAGAAAGAGAGAGAGATGCCTTTCCAGAATGTTCTTGAGGCTCAGGTGCACTCGGGAGAAGCTGTGAAAACTGAATATTTTCTCACAGAGAGTGTCTTTCATATCACAGACAAGTTTGAAATCGGTAGTCAGATGATCTGCTCTCTCTCAGGGACGTATAGCGGCGTGCTCATATTAATAGAATTAGGCAGCCACAAGGTTTTTCACACTTCCCTAATTATAATTCTCTCTCTTTTTTTATTTTTCAAGGACGAAACAGTCTAAGTCTAATTAGGAAAACAAAAAAAAAAAACACTGCAGTTTTTTTTTTCACAGAACAGACCGCTTGTTCACACACAGAAGTTGCAATGGCGTGCAGTTCTAATATGTTAGGCTGCACCGATACTGCTGTGAGTGCATTGATTTACTTGTCTTACCTAGCTCCGGGGCCTTGCTTAGAACGAAAGCATAGGCCCAGAACTTGCTGACAGGTCCATTGTAGAAGCTCTGGTCGCATACAGACTGCTTGAGCCCTTTCGTCATCAGGATGTACGTCATGTAGCTCCCAGTTCTAACGGCACCAAATATACTGTGAGTGAGTGAGAGAGAGAGAGAGAGAGAGAGAGAGAGAGAGAGAGAGAGAGAGAGAAGAGGAGAGAGGGGGGTTACATATAGCCAGGGAAAACTCTCCCTGGAGGGAATTCCAAGAAGATGGTTAGGTGATGAACCTGTCTTAGTTAACCTAGAAAACATGGTAAACTTCAGTTATGAGATTTACTACTACCTCTGGCTGCAACATAGGGTAGATTTTCCTGTTTTCCTGGAGCATTTTTACTATATTGCTTGAAACCCAGATTACAACTAAGTAATTAAATGCTCTAACACAAACCCACACAACAAACGAACAAGATGGTGGGGAAAAAACACCATCCAATCGTGTCCTGTTCAAAATTATTGAATAATGATAATGTCTTCCTAACTCAAGTGCCATTTGTCCCTCCCCCTTTGCCCTTTGTGTCATAGACAGTGCTCGTCCTGTGCTCTGAAGCAGGCCTTTGGGGCAAATGTATCTTCATATTTAGCTTGCTCAAAGTTTTTCCAGGATCTCCTACTCTACTAAATATATGTTACTGCTTACCACCTACTTGGAATACCTCAGTGGTCTGTTAGTAAACTGATTTCAGTCTGCAGCTGAGCATGGCCAACAGGCCTATTTAAACTGCCAACATTGATGATGGGCTAGTACCAAAAATGTTTGTTACCAACTTTTATTCTGTATTCTTTTCGGCATTTGTTTGCAATTTCTGATATGATTTGTTTGCAATTTCTGATATGATTTAGCTTTTGTGTGCGGCCTCCCTTTTTTCTTCACAACAGACCTATTTGCAAGAATTTTCATTTGCCTGATATTGTAAACCCCTCCATAGCGACTTAATGTCATAAATACATGATGGATATCCTTTGAAGCACGCACCTTCAATGTCACAGCGTATCACATGTCCGCTGTTTTAAATACAATGCAAGTTAATCAAATGCGTGTTTAAGGCTACTTATCATTTCCTGGAAAAAAAATGTGCGCGACAACCACATGCTGGTTATAATGTTGTTTCCACTGACATTAAGTGCACTCCAGCGACATGGAAAGCCTGTGGCTTGTCACTCTCTCACAGAGCAGGGACTGTAGTGCACTATCAATGGCTGATAGGCTATTTGCTATCCGTTGGTTGATAAGATAGAGGGAAACCTGAGGTGCGTTCAGATTCATCTAACATAGCGAACGCTCGTTGCAAACATGTTCGCATTAATCAATGGAATTTGAACGATTTTGCAGAGTGTTCGTTTTAAACTGTAAACACTAATGGCAAACAGAGTATAAATTACTCGGAGGTTGCTATTAATGAGAGACAAAATTGTTGTGAGACATGCCGACAACATTTAAAGCTCTTTGGGATATATTTGCAATCGGGGCACACATTTTTTGCCATCCAACATACAGGACTGTTAGCGGAGCACTACCTTTTCAGACCGTTCGTCTGTGTTCGCTAACGTTAGCCAAGAACTTCCAAGGATTCACAAACTGTCCGCCTATGTTAGTGAACGTTCGCTATGTTAGGCCAATTTGAACGCACCTCTGTATTGGTATGTAAAACCTATAAAACCAGATGGTTATCTATGTTTGATCTGTGCTACACTGTAAGAATGTTGTCAGATTCATATCTGCAGTATAACTCTCATTGCTACCAATTTCAAGTAGGCCCGGAAACGACTCAGGGTTTGACAACTTACATGTTCCTAAATAATCAGCATACCTGTTTTTATGGAATACTATGGGGCTACTTTTCTTGCACTAGCTAAGGTGAAGAATGCTCAAAGGTATTTTTTGCCCCCAACAGCAACTTCCAGGCAGCACAGCCTAAAAGGTACTGCCTTTACCCTATTCCTAACCCTAACCCCCTCAACCCTCATCCTAACCCTAAACTGAGAGGAGTAGTGCCTTGAAGGCACCGTTTAGGGCAAAAAATACCAAAGACCGTGAAGAATACAGTAGCATGTGTTGAGAAGCCCTTTGTATCTGCAGTATACCTCTCATAGCTACTTAGTTCAAGTAAGCTCTGAAATGACTCAGAACAAGAGCACTTGAATGTTCCCGGATAATATAATCTGAATAGCTGTTTTATGGAATACTATGGGGCTACTTGTTTTACACTAGCTAAGGTAAAGACTAGTATGGTGTAAGTTTAAACATCATACCTGAAGACAGCAAGCGTGAGTGACCAGAGCACCAGGGGTTTCCGTAGCTCAAACTTTTCCCGCTGTTTCATAACATGTCGGCCACCAAGGATGCATGCGGCGTACAGGGCAGAGAACAGGAAGGATTTCTTCCTGTAGGGGATACAAAAAGAAAAAAAGAAATCATCACTATATGCCATAGATGTGTTAAATTAGAAATTATGTAAAATTAGACTACTGCACTTTAGACCACACTCTTATACTATTTGGTATATGTTATATTGTATACAACCAGCAAAGACTTATGACCTTAAGACTTCTAATGCCAGCAGTGACCTAGGGTTAGGGTTAGGTGTTGATAATATCAACAGTGACTTAAAACTTAAACTATTGATGAAATTATAATGATAAAGGAATTGACCTTTAGTATATAGTACAGATGATGGATTGACTAGTTGAGATGCCCAGATGCCACTCTGGATGACCCCCTCTCTCTCACACACACACACACACACACACACACACTCCCTGATCTCAGAGACAACAGCTGATGACCCATCTGGATCACAGACTGTGACCTTCAGGTACTGCAGCCGCAGCAGGGGAGAGAGATGCCCTCTCCATCCCAGATCCACAGCTCTGATTAGTCTGCCCTGCAGGTCATCTCAGCCCTGTGGCTGGTCCCCCAGTCAGCCTCTGGCACTCTGGCACTGTCTCCTCCCCTAGCTCTGGCACCAGCCATGGACTGGCCATAGGGCATACAGGGCAATGCCTGGTGGGCAGACAGTCAATTGGGCAGGAGCTGTATTCATAATTTTCTTGAAGGACATTGGGGCTAGTCCAATTACATCTCTCATGTTCATGTTCATGTTCATGTTCATGCAATTTGTCCACCGTACAGTGTTATTTTACTTTCCATGAAGTTACTATTGAATAAAATCATGGTGGGCTGCTATGGCCAAAAAAGCCTGAGCCATTTTTTGGTCCCAGTCCAGCCCTTCTTCGGTGTTTAGACCACTAGGTTTTTATTTGCCTATACCAAAGGACCAGATAAGATCTCAAAGGAACTGTAGTGCTACAAACAGTTTTAAGGAGAAAACACTTTGACTGTAGTTTGATTGAACATTTTTTTTAAATTGTTTAACTTTTATTTTGAGGAGCTCTCTTAAACTAAATTAAAAACTCTGAACTGCAGTGGCGATGGCGAATTGCTGATAACAGCCGATAAACAGCCATCAGCAACTTTGATTGATGCAAGTAGCACAGTAGGCTATTTTCCCTACTTTGGTATTGCTAAGGGAAAGGAACCAGGAGGAAGGGGAAAAGACCAGCTTTGGTCCCCCCAAGGGTGTGCCTGTGTTTAAGGATAACATTGGCTAATATTGGCTCTTATTTCCCATTACTCAGTTCTCATTTACTCAACTAATGTCGCTTAAAAGGATTGCCCCCCTCTGGGATCTGTGCCTATCCCACTGAGTTTAATCAGGAAACTTCACGTTTGTATTGCATAAACAGAAAAATCCCTGATCTTGCTGTCTTACTAAACACAACGCACCTTTCTCACCAGAGAGAGAGGGAGAGAGAAGTTTGCAAAAGTAAAATCACTGACGGAGCACTTGCTCTCCTCAGAAAACTTGCAGTCTCGCTGAACCAACTCAAAAATACACTCACAGTAAAGCTCAGAGTGTTTTGGGGAAGGCAAATTTGTCATAGACCTTAAGTGCACTGTGTTACACAGGCTTGAGTGATTTTTTTTTTCTTCTTCTTTGACCTCATCTTGAGGTCTCACTAGAATGTTCTCTCATAAGAAGATCTTAATGCTCGCAAACAGCATGAGTATGCATGAGTGTCTACTACTTGTCACATTTTTCTTTCTTTCTTTCTTTCTTTCTTTCTTTCTTTCTCTGATCTGTTGACATTAATTTGCAGGATTCATATGTTTACCTTGCAATTTCAGGTATCTAATGTGTTTTCTATAGGCTTCTATAGGTTAAAGTGTTTTCTATAGGCTTCTATAGGCTACATTTTTGTGACTGGCTATTCCTTCCTTGACAACTGAGGTTCCTTAATGCTTTTCAAGTTATGTGGTGCATAGATCGATTGAAAAAGGCCTGTAAGCAGAGATGGTTGATAGAGCCAGATGGTATCTGGCTGAATTATGTCATGTCTATTTTTTTATCCAATCAATTATGAACTAGGCAGTATGATGAAGAGAAAAAGAACATCTTGAAATCATTTTTACTTGAATGAAAGAATAATTCAGCATAAAAAAGACAGAATGAATTCCTTCATGTTCCAGCCCTCGCAAAATCACTATGTCATTAACCTTAAGTAGGAATTGGTAAATTACGTATGGTGCGGTGCATTTTAACTAGTGTGAGATTCTGGGGACAGACGGGGACGGAATGCAGTCAGCGTTTCGGTCCCTGTCTTTGGGCGAAGACGTGTCCTCCACGTGGCCCACTTCCAAGAAACATTACGCCAGTGAAACTAGGGCACCTCCCTAGCTCTCCGCTATCCTCTTCAGACAACTCACTCGCACACATTCTCTCTCTCTCTCTCTCTCTCTCTCTCTCTCTCTCTTTCAAAGAATCAGCTTTAGGTACCTACCACAGTGCCAAGGGCTTAATGCTATTTTGGAACCGTGATGTCTGGTCTACTAAACCAATATGAAAAAAAAAGAGTAGAGCGCCCATCGTCAGACTTTTACAGGCATCATTTTGCTCTTGCATCATTACAGGGGAATGTTATGCAGATTTTGCAGTTTCACACAGTGCTGCACAAAATTTAGCAGTGCAACAAGTTAAATTAGAGAAATCACTGAGGTGAACATGAAAAAGTCATATGTGTTGCTCGTGCTGAATGCTTAGATAAACAAATTTGATTTAGCGGTTCATGGAACCACAAATCAATAGGCCTATGGTATAACTGACTAGTCAACCATAAATCTAATTAGTTTTTGGTCTTATAATTTGCCTGCATTCTTTGTGCATGAAGAATGTGCCTACAGTGTACTCTGTGCAGCACATAAACAACTCTGTTGGGTGGATGAACCACATTGCCAGGATACTGAGGTCACCTTTTCAGTTCGAGAGGCAGTTAACAAAACACAAGGGAGGCTGAAAAACAAAAGCCCTGAGTTTTCAAGTAGAACCACAATCCCACCATTCCATTGGCATACACAGTTTCAGGGAGTGAAGTTTGGTTTGCTTGAAGAAAAATATTTTCAAGCACTGCAACTCAACAAGCCATTGCCTTGCCTAGGGCACCCTGCATAGCTTTGGCCTGTATTAATTGTACCGCATAGGGACTTTATATACAGTAGTTATATAAGTACGTAGTCCGCCTCTGCATTTATTCCATCTGTGAATTAGTGACACACACAGCACATGGTGAACACACACACACACACACAGTGAGGTGAAGCACACACTAACCCAGAGCAATGAGCAGTCTGATGTAGTGGTGCAGGGAGCAGGAGGTGGGGTTGGGTATCAGTACCTTGCTCAAGGACACCTCAGCCGCGGATATTGACATGGGAGAGCAAAGTTCAAGACTAGTGTAGTAGGCTAATGTCCGCAATACTTATTAGACTCCCATATTTATTACAGAGTAGCAATGTTTTGACCCTATTGGGTCTTCTTCACCTGCTATTCTTTAATAAATATGAGCGTCAAATCAGTTTTGGGGACATTACTTTCTCTTGTCCTGGATACTACTTTATTTGTCCTGCACCTCGCTAAGACGTGGGATGTGTACACAGCTACTCGTCTGAACTACATCAAAGTTCAATCGCTGGCGCATGTAAACACACATGCACGTGTCTGAGACCCCTGATCTGTAGGTCACAGCTACCCTATTAACAGTGCATAGAAACAAGCCATTGTCTATACAGTTAGTGTATAGCATTCAGGCTGTTGTCTCATTTGTAGCACCGTGGGGGCTTTTTGATTCTCTCTCACTCGGTGTCAGAGTTCAGCGCGGATGATGGCTAAAATGCAAATCTGTATGGTTGAGCTGTGGAGGAGCTGTGAAACGGCCCACCGAAGGGAAGGACATGCCAAGGTTGGCAGCAGGATGCGAACAAACGCTTGTTCTAAAAGAGCAGAGAGAGCGGACTGCGATGAGGCAAGCAGAGGCTCGTGGCCCACGGCGAGAGAGGGCATGTGGGACGTCAGAGCACATTGTCGTCACTATCTCTCACCAGTCTCATTACAGAGGCAGGCATCTGCAGAACTACTCTACCAGGCTAACGGCAGAGAGCAAGCCTGTGTATGTGTGCCTTTGTATGAATGTGTGTGTGTGTGTGTCTGATGACATCCTTCTCCCTGTGTGCGTGTGTGTGTGTGTGTGTCCATGTGCCTGTGCATTTTTAAGAGCTAATTCGCAATTCGGTTTCTTGGTGTTGGCGGGAGGGAAAGGATGTGGTCATCGCTTGACTCCTGGTCTGAAATCACTAGAGTATCCAAGTCAGAGCTGAGAGCTTATGGAAACTGCTTTCTGGTTTTGCACAGATATTCCCCTAAAATGAACTAGTGGAATATCCTCTCAGGATTAGACATGCTGAAAATCCCATAACCCCTCCTGACACTCATCTTTAAGAAACTCTCTGCTCTAATATGCTGCTCTGAGATCGACAAACACCAATGTCCAGAGCCTTGTATGTACGCATACAGTTTTGCTGTCATCACAGATGCAAATACATTTTGGCTAGTGTTTTTCACAGGATTTTACGCAACTTTTATATAGATCTCTAGAAAGCAACAAAGGAAACGTCAATGTGCATGTGTCAGAGATAGACCAAAATATTTTATGGTCCGTATTTAGACTATGGTGGGCCAATTTGGTGCCTTCCTCTTTTCCACACTCTATCGAGGATCTATCATGAAGCTCACAATCGCTTATTTTCTTTTAGCGCGTTCTAAAAAAAATGTTCACGTAGTAAGTTATCGTGTGCTTATCTTGAAATGCAGACAGCAGCTTTGTCTTGTTGTCTCCCTTCCTGACATAATCTTATTGTCCTCTGGGAAGGACAAAGGCTGTCTGCTGTTTGAAGAAAAAGAAAAATCACTGGCTTTACTGTTGGGTATCTATCTGTGCCTTGCTCTAGAAAAGCTGCAAACTTGCAGTACTTTGAACATGATGCGCAAGCGTATACTATAGCGTAATAACATTAGAGGTATCACAGGTGTTGAACCCAGGTGCATGCTGCCCAGGTGCTAGCTGACTGGTGTGGCTTTCGGTGTCTCTTCTTTTGTACATAGGCAAACCATGGAGTAGGCCTACTGTATTTAAAATGCCTGTCTGGAAAATGTTAGGCTTGTGAAACATATTCTGTTTATGACGTTAAGCCTTCCTTCTCTAACTCCACAGAGACAGGTCCTTGAGTCAGCTACAATTGCAAGGGTAATTCTCAGAGAAAAACAAACAAACAATAATAAAGCCTTAGACTGCAGAATTACAGGGAACTAGGAAGGAAAGACAGATGCAACAGACGCATAGCCACCGATCAGCACAGTTTTCTACCTCTCACAGCAGGTTTTCAGCAGCGTTCTGCTCCTCTGCACACAGAGATCCGTCAATCACTACAGCACCTATGCAGACGTGTGCACTCTGTTCTAACTCCTCTCCTCTATTGAAGCTAAGCTAAGCTAAGCTAAGAGTGTTGCTGAGTCTGCCCTTCTTTTCATGCAGCCATCACACCAAGACCAATGCCCCGATTTCTGTTTTGAAAAAAATCTTTTCAGAAGACATCATTGTGCTTTTGGGTGCATCTATCTATCTATTGTAGTGCCTATAAGAAAACCAGAACACTTCTGATAACTAAATGAAAAAGTCATGGGCATGTTTTCCAGGTAGGGCACAGACTGATAAAATACTTTCCCCCTCATCAGCAGTCCTGAAGTGAGTTTGGAGGAAACGGATTGCTGAATGTGCTAATAAGCATTAAAGAGCAACTCATTTGAGAATCATGCAATCTCTGCCCTTTTTCTGCTAGAATCTTGTCACTGACCAAACCTGAATAGGATTTGTCTAATCCTCGCATGTACAGGGCATCTGCTATAACAACTACAGTAACTGCACATTATAGTGTATCATGTTGTGACAACACAGGGAAAGATGCAGCCTGAGATACCATGGACAGTCCAGCTGAATGACCTCGTTGAGGTATTGTTTTAGCTCGACTTATCTTTGTATGGAAATGTTCTGCTCAGTGAGCTGGTAGATAACACTGGATCTGAGCATTGCTATGATGTCATGCTGAAGGATGCTGCTGTGACTGTGGGAAGATTATTCATTCACCGCCCATCTCCCTCGTGCCAGCCGGGTCGACCTATCAAACGCAAATCACGCCGGGAGCTTGCTCGCTACTGTAAAAAGACACCGGGTGATGATGGTGATTACCTTTGAGAGTTAGGCGATCATATAGCCCCCCAATGTGGAAGCTAGCTGCTAGTGGCTAACGGTTGTGCTCAGAATCCAAATATCGACTTCCACGGCCTGCTCGGACTATGTTTCTAATCAAACATGTTCAAACAGGAGACACGCAGCGGCTGCCTCTGAAACTCTAGCAGTCTTCACAGTGAACAGCGCTTGGCTGCCGCCCAAGATGGCTGCTACAGGGAGATGCTCCGGCCCATATTTGGCTGAGATCTTGGGCCAAGTCCTCTGCGGTTTCCCCCTTGTATCTGTCTGTGTGCGTGTGGATGGTTTTAAGTGTAAAAGAAGTCTCCGATATCCTACTTGGAAAAAGCACAAGGTAATTAATTCTACAACTATCTGAGACGAGAGACAAAAGACCTTCATTAATTCCAGGATTGATTGGGATCTATGGCAGGCTATGGCATGACAGGGTTGATAGAGTGGATGGGTCTCATTGTGAAAATGGTCCCCTGTACCCTTCTAAGCAACCATGAGTAATTACAAGGCCATCCCAGACCTTCCGTATAGCAAGGTATTGTTACACACAACATGCAGAATTCCCCAAAGTAGTAAAAAAAACAGAGTTTATGAATTTATAGATATTAGTTTACCTATTTGGCTTCAGAAGTGGGTAAAACTTTACATCACATTACCTTAGTATTCAAACAAATTTTGTCCAATTTTTGCACTGTAGGTAGGCCAACAAAAGAAGAAAACAAAAAGACGGCACTCTTTCAACATCCAAGCTGTAGCCCAAACCAGTCTGACAGTATGAAGCAATGGCATCCATCATTAGCTTACATCACCTATCAAAGGAATATCACCAGTCTTTCTATGAGGACAAACTGTGTGAAAACAGCCTACAACATTGTTTCTCAAACTGTGGAGTGCGGACACATGACCGGAGGGGACGCAAGACATTACTAAACTGACAGCCACACCGCATTTTTCTGTCAGATTAGAGTTTGTCACACAGATGTCACACTATCACATGAAACTGCATTACCGAAGCTTTTGGTGTAACTTGCTAGTTGCTGATGAACGGTTCATAAGACATTTAGCTTTGAATTTACATAAAAATTGCAATAATCTCTAAGTCAATCTCATACCCACTCATCTAGGTGAAATATCAAATATAACATAGACCAGGCTAACATATACATGTAGGCTTAATATAGAGAACCTACCAACTGCTCTGAGTACAGGTAGCCTGATCTGGAAATCGCAACAAATGTCTGTATTGTCTCCTATCCCCACCACAGAATATTTTATTTCTTGCAACAGTAAAAGTTGTTTTTAGATTTTCTTGATCTAATATAGTCAAGAAACATTGAATCGTAGAGAACCCTGAGAACCCTGACCGGCAATAGAGAGGACTATGATGCAGCCCTGTGTCTATTGTTACCCCATTCATCCCAAAAATTGTGTTGTCTTTCAAACTGCCCCTGCACACAATAGGATAGCGACAACCAAGGCTCTGCATTTGCATTGTTGTTGCCTTTTGGAATGGATCTCTGTTTATTTTAACACTTGACCTGAATTTAAATAAACCATGTTTATAAAGGGAGGGGGGGGGGGTGAAGGAGAGATGCTATAACCAGGAAAGCGATGGGTCACCTGTTATGTAACTGGTGACTATGACTTGGCAAAGAGCGTTCAGTCCAACGTGTGATGTCTTAAGCCATGTGGCTGGCTTTCTCAAGCCTTCGTTCTTTTTTTTTCAACTTGCTTGTCTGTGTGCAAGGACTGGGCATTAGTGGCAGTGGACAGTCATCAGTAGCAATGACCAGAGGGAAATCCCCTGCCGTGAGGGACCCGTATAGCCATTGGCTCTGCCCACGCACGATTCCGCGTAGTGTGGCACGGCCTGGCCAAGATAGATATAAATACGAGCCGCGTAGTGTTTTGAGCACAGATTAAGGGAGTGCCCCACAAAAACCCTGGCTGCTGGTAATTCCCTAAGGCCAAGCCGAAGCCATGCGGACAGAGGCTGCTCACGGCTCAGCCCAACATAAATCAGCCTGACAGACCTCACACAGCAGCAAGCAGCGGCAGTAGCCATCGTCCAGGCTCAACCCCATCACCTGACCTGTTCAGCCTTTTTCCCGGCTGGCTCAAATCAACACACATCAAGAGAGGGGAAAAGCAGAGCGAGAAGTCCAAATGTTCATTAAGTTCCTTGTTCTGTTTTCCCAAGAGGAGAGGTGCCGTAAGATACTTCCCTTATGTAGACCAAAGTCAAGATCTCATACGCTGATAGCAAAGATAGTTGTAAAGTTGTTATAGTTCTTGTCGTAAAGATTGTTGTAAAGTATCATGTCTCTCTTTCTCTCCTCTTTTTCCCTTCTATGATCTTCACCTCACTTTTGAACTGATCACATAAGACAGCGTTTTAAGTGTTTGTGTGTTTAAGACATGCTGATTCATCACCACCCTGATTCCTCTGTTGTGTTAAAGTTGATTGGATTTATTTTTATAGGGGGTTAATTGTTTTAGCTTGTTAAGAGATTAAAGTGCATTGGTCAGACTAGTGTATTTATAGGGAAAGCGTGTGTGTGTGTTTCTATTTATAAACACACTCTTACACACACCTAACCGAGACCTTGAATGCCATCTCTCTATTGTTTCCACCATCATGGATGAACATTTTATGCATTGAGTTTAGCTGGATGTCTGCTCTGGAAATCCTCTTGCGATTACAATCAAATGTGACACATTTAGTCAGTATTAGGGCATTGCTCTTACTTGACAGATTAACAGATGTATGGCACGAACTGTAAAACCAACACTTACAATGTCTTTCAAAATGTCACTTAGATAAATAACAACACAACGGCATTACTATTGAACGTGCTCATGAAAAAAATGGCGGTAGACCAGAACTGTACACTAATGCTGGGGTACAGTGAACTGCCAAGCCAACACAGGTGTCTGCCCTCAGGAAAATCTTTCCAAACAAAAGCTGTGCCGTTTAACCGGCAGACAAAACCTTACTTTGGAAAGCAAAGGGACTCCAGACAAGGGAGACATTCCACTCGGATCATCTGACAAAAGCACCCAGCATTTGTCTTTCTAAGCTGAGCCAGGTTAGCTTCCCTCTCTTTAAGCCTGGTGCATTCTCTCGCTAACCCCTGACAGCCTTGCATTTAACCCCAAGCTTTATTGGGACGATGGCCTTAATGTGGCAGTGTTTTATCTCACACCCGAGTGCTCCTGCATTTTGTTGTTCCTTATCAGTTCAGTCGTCATTATTCTCATCATTCTCCAGCATTGGGAGAGGCTGGCCTGCTTGCTTGCCTGCATGTCTTTTGGGAGCCTGTGGATGACTCAGCACAATAACCAGGGCCAGCAGGGTGGAAGCGAAGGCACAGGCAGTGGAGTGGACACCACTCCAGAGTCCAGAGAAGCAGAGCCGGAGGCGGGAGACGGAAGAGTGACTCTAGGGGCTCCAATGGATGCGTTATGGAAGTGTTAATTCAAGCTCCGTCAAACATGCATTGAAATACATTGAATGGTAAATTTCTTTACTAGAATGTTGGCTGTGCTGCCGTGTCTGGTGTAGCCAGTTCCATTGTTTATAATGGAAGCTAATTGTTACCGCAGATAAGTCTTTGACTGAATGCATCCAGTGTATGGAGCCTCCCTTTTAAAGGAAAATACTGGAGTAAGTTTAAGCATAGCCCTGCTGCACGAGCCTTCTAACAGCAATATATTTCGCATGAAATGAAAGAATTTCAAACTGCATAGACCTAACGCGAACGTGAACCACTTTACATTGAGTCAAAGTCAGGTCCCATTGATTCAGTGTAAAGTGCCCATTTGCTTCTGCGTTCGCGTTAGTCTGTGCTGTACCAAATTATTTTGTTCCACTCGGTAACTAGCGCATTTAGCAAGCTCTTTCAACAGGGCTATGCTTGAATTCACTCTGGTATTTTCCTTTAAGGGCGAGGATGGTCAGCTGGCTGGGAGCAACTCTTTGTGGACAGAGAAGGGACGTTTATAAAGAGGAGGAGAGGATGTGCTGATGCACAGAGGCGAGGGGAAAAGCATAGGGAGGAGAGGAGTGAGAGGGAAGGGGGAGTGTTGGTGATGGAGAGTGTGGAGTGGGGAGCAGCACAGTAAGAGAAGAGGGACTGCTAGTCAGTCAGACAATCATCCCCGATGTCATTGCCAAGGACACATATATACACACACACACACACACACAAACAAAAATACAGGGTCAGACTTCTGATTTGTGTCTTTATACGCTGACACACACCAACATGCCGTCTTAGACTTGTCTACGTCATCTGCAGTGTTGTCCACTGTTTGTTTGGATTAACTACTGCCTCTCGAAAAACACAGCACAGACACTTAAAATGCTCTTTGTGGTATGCTATGTTTACCTAAGAAGAAAGCTGAAAGTACTCACAACGTTGATGTTTTACTTATTGATAATATGGCCCCTGAGCAAATCATGTTTGGGAATTAATTACAGAACTGTGTTGAAGCCTTTGTGTGGCTGCAGTAATGTAGCCTATGTGGTGCCTTTAACAATAAGAGTCTGTGTCACAGTAGTCTATTCGCCACCACCAAAGCAAAGTGTACTCACACACACACACACACACCTCCAGAGAATCTGCCACATGCCCGATATCATTCAGTTGACTAAGCTCTGAGAATCCACCACAGAGGAAGAGGTAAATGTGTATGCTGGCTTTGCTTAATGAAAGTATCGTGTCTCTCTTTCTCTCCTCTCTCTCGCTCCCTCGCTCTGTCAGCCATTCTGTGAGCAATCTCATCCACATCCACTTAAAAGTCTGCCTGGCTAGAGCCAGATAGCCAACATTCATTCTCAAAAGTGCTGACTTATTGAGTGGACTATAAGAATCTAATCCCCATCTTCTTAAAGAGAAGAGGTTCACTATAGAAAGGAAATTACCAAAAGGAACAGTTGGCCTGTTCACACCTGACCTTCATAAACTTTACAGACATGTTGTGTTTTACTTGAATAACGTGTATGTGATGGACGTTGTAATAGAAGTTGGTAGGTTGCTCATTGCTCTATAGAACTCTTGTCTCGAGATTATGGCTTCAGTTGAACTCAAGTTTGGTTAAGTTCACTCAACTTCCACAGTGAAACATCCCCTGTTTTAGGGGCAATGGTGGTAGAGCTGAGTGTAGCAGCGTTTTTATTTTTACTGGTATCTGTGAACCCGCTCTCTGTGTTGGTGGGACGGACAAGGGGTAGCACAAACTGTCAAGCCTAGGCTAACCTAGCCTAGCCATAGGGGAAGCGCGCTACACCATCACCAAAATACAAGCACGACTTATATCAAGTTGGTTGCTAAGTTGCTAACGCAAGTGTGTTGCTGATAGGTAGATACATTGTCTATCACCACAGATGTTTTTTTTTCTGATTGCAAAACCTGTTTTCAGATTTAAATAGTCAACATTTCTTGTCTCTTTTTACAAAATAATAAACCATTAAAAAAAAATCATTAAAAAGTCATAAACCCTGAACTTCAAATTCAAGCTAGACTTGACAGGATACATTCAGATCTGTGGGAAGCCACAGGTTCTGCCACCCGGAAGTATCTCTGCACCTCTTGAGATGTTGTTTATCCAAAGATTTAAAAAAAAATCTCAGAAACAGTGTCTCCATTGTAGCACAATTGGAATATTTTACTTGACACGAAATAACTGAACGTCTTCCAAAGCTGACAGTACCAGACAGGTGAGAACAGATGTTAACTCACGCAAATGGATGCAACCTTCACTCAGAAACTCCGTCACTCAGACCAATCAGTGAGCATCAATCTATTTACGTCACTTTTTAGTTTCGACTCAAACAGGTTTGAACCTAGCTGGTATAAAGAATTGTATCATGGATAACTCGCTCTATGGCATTTTGAGTCCGCAATGGCACATTCCAGGCAACACTGTCTGCAAGGCCCTACCTAAACCCCTTAACCCTCATGCTAACCCTAGTTTTGGGGGTGTAGTGCCTTACAAGCAGTGCTGCCTGGAAGTCAACTTTGAGGGTACTAAAATGGTTCAATGGGCCATATGACATATTAACACATGCAGTCACAGGCATAAAATAGAAAGTCTTAGATGGTCTTTTATGTGACTAAATGCAGAGATTCTGCTTCACAGAGAAAGAGCCGATAAAATTGACACACTAGGAGACTTCTCGAAAGAGGGTTTTAGAACTGTTGCAACAGTGGATGAGACTGATGTGGTGTTGTTAATAGCATTACAAACTGAGGGAACTGACATAATAAGTCACTTATGCTAGCTAAGACTAAATGCTAAGGATTGCTGTTGCGGACATGTATAGTTTGTGATGGGGACTGGTTGAGGAGTCTATCCAGCTGTTGACACTTAGACTGTGCTATAATTCACATAACAAATCAGCTCCTCTCTGATTCATGTAAAGTATATGATGGCTATTTTCAAGGGTCTCCTCTCACATGGTCAAACCTTCCCCATCAAAAAGCTAAATCTGATCAAATTTTGTCACTTTTCCTGTATAACTGGCCTTTGCTTACTCATGGCAGGCATGGAGATAATACCCTTGGTGATGTGACATGAAAGTGCTTGAGCTAATTACCAAATTCTTCGAGCATCAACTCTTGGTTAGCGTAAGTTCTGGATGGATGAGGTGTGGTCTGTCACTCTGTCACTTTGCCTGTATAACTAGCCTTTACTTCACTCATGGCAGGCATGGAGATAATACACCTTGGTGATGTGACCTGAAAGTGCTCGAGCTAATTACCAAATTCTTCGAGCATCAACTCTAGGTTAGCATAAGTCCTGGATGGATGAGGTGTGGTCTGTCACTTTGCCTGTATAACTAGCCTTTGCTTACTCATGGCAGGCATGGAGATAATACCCTTGGTGATGTGACATGAGAGTGCTCGAGCTAATTACCAAATTCTTCGAGCATCAACTCTTGGTTAGCATAAGTCCTGGATGGAAGAGGTGTGGTCTCTAGTGGGAACCTACTTTCATACATGGGGTTCATTAGCTGTTAATTAAGGAGCATCAGGTGTGGCTGGTATTTGAAACACTGATGGAGCTATTAAATGACACACACACACACACACACACACACACACACACACACACACACACACTAAGTCTACTGTTAACTAGGCCTATTTTCTTTAAATGAGCCATGTGTAATAGTTGAAAAATTGGAACATCCATCAATGACCTTGTAATGGCAAAAAACATAATGACAGACAAACCACCAAATGCCAAAGCACCATATTGTCTAGATATCCACAATCTAGCATGCATATCAACAAGCGAACAAACTCTGACCTGACAATATTTAAAAAAAAACATTTAGTAATTCACGCATACAAAAAAACCTAACTCTCTTGAACTCTATATTCAATTATACCTGTATTTGTTCTCATTTGCTCTATGCTGTCCACTTTGCAATGCTTATTAATGAACATGGCATCAATACATCCATAATACATTACAATATCATAAATATCACTATTATGATAGAAGAAGTGGCAAAGATTTTTGTTGGAAATTATAAAATATCACCCAAGACATCAATACATCCTTAATGCTACAATAGATATCACCATACAACAATTTCTTATTAGTAGATAAGAAGTGCCAAATGTTTTTTCGCTGGAAATGATAAATTATCACGCCATTCCTAATGGTACGTGTCCTAGATACTGGTAAGGGTTAAAGGTCAAGGAGGCTCTTCATCACCCCACCACTGTGGTGCCACCAGATGCTTCTCCCTGACCGGCCCTCTGCCCCCGGTGCTGGACAGTGAGCGCCGTTGTTCGGGGTCTCAATGGACAAT
Organism: Sardinella longiceps; assembly: GCA_027497455.2. Classification (NCBI taxonomy): domain Eukaryota; kingdom Metazoa; phylum Chordata; class Actinopteri; order Clupeiformes; family Clupeidae; genus Sardinella; species Sardinella longiceps. The sequence goes on along the minus strand of JAODXP020000010.1, from coordinate 7,447,670 downwards.
GGATGGGCACGGCTGTGTGGGCATGGTGATCAAGAGTGGGCAGAGGCCGCTCTTGCAATAGCAGATTGGGTGGGATTGCTATGCCGGAGGAGAGGGTGGAGTCGCTCCAATGACTGGGAACTGAGCTGAGTAGGTCAGAGACGAGCTGTGTTTGGACAGGGCACTCAATGGGCCTCATTCACCAACCATTTTGACGAAGAAATTTGTTCTTAAGCATTTTAAGATTTGTATTCACTGTGACGGAGTACTGTCAATACGGTTGAGTATGCGATCTGACTGCCATACCAACGAACCTGGCTCTTTGGCGTTGCGGTCAAGTTGCACATTTAGCACCCCGGTTTGAGACAGGGTGGGGTCACTGTTCTCTCCCTTCGCTACATATGCTGTCAGAAGTGGGATGGCGACCGTGAGGCCATCAGAGGTGTACCCAATGTGTGAGCCGTATGAGGGACCTCCAGGATAGGTTGACCCTGGTGTGAGGGATCCCAGAGATGGGTGAAGCACTAGAATGTGGGGCGCCCTGGGATGGGAGAAGTACAGCTGGTGGATGTGTGAGGGACGCAAGTATGCGTGAAGCATACTTTGGAGCTCTGCCTCTTCCTCCCTCACATCTAAACTCCCTCAAACTATCTTGCATATTAAAGGGACACCAGGCAATGTTTTTACAGTTAATTTACCAGCCTCAAAGTCACTTCAATGATTAAATGGTTCATTACGGGGTGACCGATGGCTCTCTCGTTAGTCTCTAGCACTTGTTTCGCGGTAATCCCGCTTGCAGAATGTCTGGTGCCGGGTCCACAAAATAGAAACTGAAAGTACAGTGGTTTGCAAATACATTTACATCGATTGTTGAGAATGCACAATGTAGTTGTATTTTTTCTAATATTTCGGCGACTGTAGGTGGAGCTCTGGAAATAGAAAAACGCAGTCCTGCCTGAGGTCCCTTTGAATTTGTTATTGACATTCTCTCTTTGTCTTCTTATACTAACACTGTAAAGACTTAAGACTTACTTGAGACACAATTTCTCTCTCTCTCTCTCTCTCTCTCTCTCTCTCTCTCCAAGGTGTCTCTCTAATGCACTCTCATATATCACATCACACTTTTGGATGAAGCCCAAATATGAAACTGTACCTGCAGTATGTAATGGCAAATGGTGTGTGTGTGTGTGTGTGTGTGTGTGTGTGTGCGTGTGCATGTGCAGCTACTGGCTGGACAGTACTGACTAAATTACAGATCAGTTAAAGATAGTGTGGAAAGGAGTGCCCTGTCTTCCTAGCTAACCTGACTCACTACAAGCAGTAGTCAGGGACAGGGCACGGGCACACACACACACCAGAGAGAGTGAGATGCAGTGTGCATATTGCATTCATCACAGATGCATCAAAACAGTGAGAAGTTGTAGCTTGCTCATTAAGAATGAGCTGGCCTGGCTGCTCTGCAACATAAAGGCTGCACAGGGTATTTTCACAGCATGTAGACATGCTTGCTCTGTATCCTTGCAAAAAAAAAAATGTTTCAGCTTCTCAAACCTGACACACTTAACGTGAATCTGTTTAACCTATGCTGTGTCACATATAATGCAACTACATTGATACCCATGCAGAATAAGGGATGGATCTAGCTCTGAGGTCGTCTGGCGTTTCATGTAAGGACAATTGCCCGTTGACGACCGTCGGGTACCACCAAGTCCTCAGCGAGACAGCTCTGTATGATGTATGCGCTACAAGAGCAACCCGGCGAGGTCGCCACAGGCGTGCGACTTGCTCATTGGTCTCCACCCTGTCAGCAGACATCAGAAGATGGCTCCTATTGGCCCGGCGCTATGATTTCGCGAACAGCCTTGCTTGCTCCTTTTTCCACGCGCTACCAGAAATTACAATAGCGTGAAATTGATCCGTAGGGAGTTGGCAGCGTATGACAACCAACATCTGAATAAATTCGTCAGGTTTTGACAAACTGGCGCGTTGTGCGTCGACATGTGTGCTTTCATGGGTCTCTCAAGTGTACATGGACCACAGCGGAAGATGCGAAATGTAACAAGGACATGATAGTAGGATAGCTACCCCGACCAGCTCTCCACGCTGCTACCCGTAGCCTACATTTGAGCCACGATGATGCCCTTCTTCCAGTAACTAATCACATGAAGTGATTTCAATGAAACTCATCTTATATTACAAACTAAATGCTATCAAAAAAGAGCTTTACGCACAACGAATGCGGTATGCACCAATGATTTACGATTTTTATGCCTCAGATAAAAAGCGCCATGTCTCATAGGCTCCGCAATCCCCATGCAAGCTGCCAGAGATTCAAAGCACTTTATCTCCTTCCTGATACGCGTACCTCAGTGCCCATCCTGTGTGCCAATTTAAACCTTTTGCGCATCTCTGGAACAGTTTAATTACCAACCATTCCGCATCATGACTTAAGTCACCATCCCTGATAAGATAACATGTAAGCTTAATGGACCATGCTTAATGTCAAGGGTAGACTACACAATGCACCCTGCATCGACTTCGTCAAATGGTATTGGAAACGTAACGCCACATGATTAAAATACAAATACAAACTGGTAGAGATGTGCGACTTATCGTCAGCTCCAAAAACATAATCTGACAGTGGGCGCACTGTATAACGGTCCTGTTGTAGCCATATGCTATTCCATTCATACGGCCGTTCATACCAGCTAGTAGAGTAGCCTACCTGAGCTAAGAGGATGAAATCCCCACTATGTCATTGAGGAGACACATTAGAGCATTACCTTCTACCTAGGACCTGATTAGGCTACTGTCTCTATACGTTTCCCCACTGTCAAATCACTGAAAGCATAACAAAACAGAACGATGGAACATTATGCTGCCCAGACCAAACGATAATCTCATTCTCGAAGCATTGCGAATGTTAGATGTCCTATAAATACACACAGTGGTAACATTCAATGAATAATTATCCTTAAGTGCGTTATTTTCGTGTCACTGTATTTTCACATTTAGGTAATACGCTCACAGGGTATATTTCGTAAAGAAGATGCATATTTAAGCTACAGATAACCACACATCAATCAACGTCTCAGCAGGACCACAGTACCAGTTCTCTTGCATCCACCGGATGGCTTCGTCTTCATTGAACTGTCTCTCAAATTCGTACTCTTGCAGCGCTAGCACCGACATGGTCTCTCCTCGAATTTTTCAAAAAGCGGATATGAAGGCAAGGCAAGACGAAGAGCGAAATATTTTAACAGTTTCCGCTTTAATTCGCGCTCCAACTCAGCCGCGGCCCCTATCTTGCATTGCGCTTGCCGCTGCCAGGAACTCATTCAGTAGATCTCCGATGTCAGTCTATATGCCTTCCACTTCCAACCGGCATACGCCCTCCTGCCTAAGAAGTGGTATCAAGGTCCTAAAGCCTTCAGTTCAGGCGTGTATCTGTCTCTCCTTTGTACTGCAAACACGGCGGGGCTGAGAATGTCGTCACCCACTGCTACAGTGACCTTTGCCACAGATATGATTCAGGAACGTTAAAGAAAATGAATACATCTTGTGCAAGACTTGAATCATTTCATGATACAGTTAGGATTGTATAGTCATTGTAAATTGTAGACTATTCTTCACATTTTTTTCTTTACATGCTGCTTGCATTGGCATGCTCGCCCCTTTCCCTAAATCCCAGTCAGAACATTTTTTTATGGTTTGTGAAACCATGTACCTGATAATGAAACCTAATGGAAGTGAGGATCCAGAGATATCTATGGGTGTATAAGGTCATTGTATTGTCTATGGGTGTATAAGGCCATTAGCAGCCTGAACATTGAGCCTATGGTATGATTTTCATATGGGTAAAGCTGCAGGGGTGTATCACCTGATGAATCAAAGGTCATCCAGGTGGCAACCTTGCAACACTGATGTCCTTGGTGCTATTACAAACGATATTAATTTGATGCCAAAATTGTCCTGTTGCTAAGGTAGATATGTAAAACCTTAACCAAAGGTTTTTTTTACACTCAAAACCTTGCGTTCTGATTGTTACCTCTGCCAGGGAGGTTATGTTGTCATCTGCGTCTGTGTGGGAGTGTGTGTGTGTCTGTGTCTGTGTGTCTGTGTACAACATAACTCGAAAAGTACTGCACTGATTTGGATTTAATTTTCGGACTTGTATATTGGGACAGGTAAGAACTGATTCAATTTTGATGGCGATCAGCGAACCACAACACGATCTGGAATTTATATTGTGTCTGTGACCACATTGCCTTGGCAGAGGTCTGCACTCTCTGAGTGCTTTTCTAGTTTATGGTAAAATGATAAAGATTACAATTTTGATGCCTCTTTTCCGGTTGCTGCAGTAGCACCCACCCACCTGCAGAATGGTTGCATATACTGTGGGCCCACTGTTGCAAACTTTCCTAAAATACATTAAATAGGTATGTTTTTTTTTTCTTTGTGTGTGTTTTTGTGTGTGTCCGCATATCAATGAACATTTGTCATGTTGACTTTCATCTCTTTAATGCTTCTAGGAAAGATTGCAGGCATTTTAGGAAAGTTTTTTTTTTTTTTTTTTTTTAAAAAATCCACATTAAAAAAAAAAAAAAAAAACCTGTATAGCCTGGTGTGTTAATGTCTACCTTTCTGTACTCACACATAGAATAGAAGTTATTTCTATCATGCCAGTGTTGCCAGGTTTAGTCAGTGTTCTTTTTTTCGATCGCTTACGGGTCTGGAACCCCTCATCCCCTCAACTACTGTACAACACACTCACAGGATGGGAGACGAGCGCTCTGAGCACTTAGGTAAAAACCCAGGCAACCAACTTGGCACTTAAGAGCATACATAGGGGTGTAGGGATACTAGTACTACACATACTACTGCCCAGCCTAGTTGGCATCCGTTACACAGGAATACAGTAAGGATCATATTTGTAGTCTATACCCTAAATAGGCCTACAGTATGTCCCCTCCATAATCAATAATAATAAATTCTTTTTTATGTGCTGTGATTTCATCACCTGCATTTACACATTTCACTTACAATCTGGATATAAATAAATGAAAGCAGAGAAAGCAACTACAATAACCTCATGTCATCAGTAGAAGATGACTAAGGTGGAGTTTGAAACCTCCCTTTTAATTATACCCAGTTAATCATTGTGGAAAGTTGCCAGGCAGTGTTTAAAATAGTTTGTCATTGTTTTTACATGCATATGAATTGTGATAATTTTCTTCACAAATTTGTCAGTTTTGAGCCTCTGGTAGGCAGGCTACTTTTCCCACCTGGCAAAGTAGTTTCACACTGATACAATAGAATCTCCCATCAGTTGCCAGTAAACAGAAGTTGTTGCCTAGCAACCTCTCTCTGGGTGGGATTATTTCCCACCATGACGCCACTGCATGGAGGTCCCAAAGGTACCAAAACTCTGATGTCGACACCGCAGAGGTTATGTCATGAACAGATGAACAGCACCGACACACACACACACACACACACACACATGCACACACACACACACACACACACCCTGGTGGACACATTTCCAAATCTGTGTGTCATACTCACAGATGAGGCATGCATTTGAAAATTTGAAAGGAACAGATCTAAGACTAAATATGCAACAATGCTTTTTATAAAACAAAAACAAGAGCTGAAAAAGGCATAAATAAGCAAGTGTGTGTGTGTGTGTGTGTGTGTGTGTTGTGCCATTGGGAAGGGGGTGTCATCTGAGGAAAGCAGGTTGGGCTTGTTTTTCTTTTGACCTGAGGTGAAACCCCCTGGTATGCTCCGTCTTCCCATGTCACCTCTCTCTCTCTCTCTCTCTCTCTCTCTCTCTCTCTCTCTCTCTCTCTCTCTCTCTCTCTCTCTCTCACACACACACATTCCCTCTTTCCTGCGCCCAGGGACAGATGGTGGTTTAGTCAAGAAGAGCGACATAGCTAATCTTTAGGGACTGTCACGCACCCTTTCCTCAAATGTGGAAACCTTACTTATGTTAACATAGCTTACTCTCCAATTATGCAAGTCTGTTTTGTTGTTCTGTTCCTTGTTTATGTTTTCTGCTTTCCCCAGGTTTGAATTGATTAGTGTTGGCTCTTGGTGTGACTGATTTAACATTAGTGGCGGAGATGCACCACAGAATGTACTGACAGAGTGCGTGTCACAATATCCTCTCAAACGGAACAAAAGTGGACTGCTGTAAATAAATATTCATATAAATCTTGGTTTTTATTTTGTGTAAAACTAATAGACCAACTACATAAAACGCAAACCCTTTTCACAGTCTTATTATATGGGATTTTGTAAGGACCACCTAAATAAAAGGCACACACTTCCTAGAGTCGTCTTATAAGGGGCAATTGTGGCACAGAAGGTAGTGGTACTGTTTCAAGTCTCAACTCCTGACCGACCCAAACAAAGTGTCCTTAAGCAAGACGCCTAACCTTCAGATCCCACTGATGGGTGAACAGGTGAATGTGATGCTAATTGTAAAGAGTGGATGAAGTCCATTCACAATTTATTAGCACTGCTATAAGATGCTAGTTGGTGTTTAATGGCAATACAGTAAGCAGTCATGCTATAAAGCCGTGGTTCTCAAGACATGGGATTGGCCACACTAGTAAGGGAATACAGGCATTGTATATGAGATGGGACAATCAGTCTGGATTCATTATGCAAACAATGTTTTGATATTGATAGAATTTTGCTGGGGCGATGGGGGTCAAATGGGGCTTAAAAATGTCCCATTGTCTGAAGCTGGCACCCTAAGCAGATAGGCACTGATGCAGGGGACAGATGTAGACCCAAGAACATAATATTACACCTTATCTCTAACAGCAGCAGAACAGCAGGAACAGAAAGAAATAAAAACATATCACAGTCATGGAAAGACAGTTGAGTCAGGTCCAGAGGTGGAAAAAGGACAGAAAAATTGTAACTAAGTAAAAATATCTTTACTTTGCTTGAATTCTAAAAAAAAAAAAAAATCATGATCAGTGCCAGGGGGTTGGCTTGGTTACCTCAAGAATTCATAAACCACCTGCTCAGCAACCACAATCAAACTTGTTATGAATGAATGAATGAAAGTTTATTGGTCATTGGTCATTGACATCTATATCCATATCCATCAGCCCAGCCATCTCACCTGGGCTATGGGGTGATATATTCATTTTGATATCACAAGAGTGCTAGAATAAGATAGCCGACTTGCTTTGAGATTTGCTTTGAGATCGTACATATTGATAGTATTCGAGGCTAACTTTACCCTGGCTAGACTCAAGTAGACTTGGACTGAAGCAATGGTAAAACTGGCTGACAACATTTCCTTGGGGGAGATATGATCAGGGATCTCCTTTGCTTTTGGATTAATCTTTTCCACAGGTTACTTGGCTATTCTCAACATTTACTGGAGGCAGCAGCAGCATCTAGGTTACAGTAAATAGTCTGAATTTACTTTCAGTTCAAGTCAAATGTTTTTTCCACACATTTTTTACTCTGTAATCTGGGAAGTTTCAAGACAATACTTGTCTCAAAATGTACTCAAGTAAAAGTAAAACTATAGGTAAAACCTATTTTAAAAACTACTGAAAAAACTACTTAATTACAGTAACTAGTTAGTAATTAGTTACTTTCCACCTCTGGTCAGGTCTAGCCAGCTCAAACATAAAGGCATGAACTGCAAAAGGCTATGCAAATAATACATTCTGATTCCAACTTCTTCATGGGGATGGACCAAGCCGTTTTAAAAACCACTGTTGTAAAAGTTTTCATTTTATTATTTTGATGTGGTTTCATCAAAATAGGATAGGATAATGCTGGCATAGTACCTCTTCTGAAATAGTACCTTTGTACTGCAGTACATCAGGGAGTTTTTGTATTTCCCAACTGAACTTTTTAGCATCCAATCAGTGAACAGAGACATGTCTGTTTATCCTCCCACCATACTGTAAGCCAGCCAAATAAAGTCTTGAAGGTATTAAAATCAGAATGTATTATTGCCATAGTCATATGCAGTTTGTTTTTGTGTTTTAGCTAGACCTGACTCAACTGTCTTTCCATGACAGTGATATGTTTTCATTTCATTCTGTTCCTACTGTTCCCATCATTGGTGATAGGGTGGAATATTATGTCCTTAGTTGTTTTGGTGCTTGGACTGTGTATGTTTGTCTCTTGCATGAGATACCACACTGGCACTAATCAAGGTCTGATACCTGACAAAGGCCTACTCAGGCCAAAACGTTGTGTAACTGTACTTATAGTCTGGCTATTTCCTTTTCTAGTCAGAGCAGCGAGCAGCTGATTGATCATTGTGTGTAGCATGCTGTCTCTCCATTGATGCGCTGCATCATTGAAAATAAACTCTCTTCCTGATGTTTCTAACCGTCGTCTGACTTGGTTTCTGGTAAAAAATCTGAAATAGTTTCAAAATTCCAAAACGAAATTAAAAATTTCATCAGGATTCTGGTGTTATCCCTCTCCAGATGTGCCTGTGCGTGTATCTCAGTTCTTATTCCGTCAATAGCGTAAGTTTGGTCTCCACTTTGGTAGGGACAACACCAACCCCAAATACAAACCAGAGTTGCAATTTTACATTCTGATGTGTTGGTGCTGGCCCATGTATACAGTATATCGTTTTTTTATGATTCATTTAACTTTAAAATACTAAAGCATTTCACCCTATTGGCTATTTTCAGGCTAATTTCACTACTGTCAAGCTCTTCTCATGGAAAGGGCCTTCTAATCGTGCTATATTTTTAATATACAGTATTTATTTAGGCCTATCTACTTACTTATTATCCAGTGTTGTGTAGACCATTCAAACCTGGCAGGGTTTGATGTGATACACTTTGCATCCTTACATCAACCTTGCTATTTGCAAAACATGGACTGTATATGGACTGACTGAACATTTTTGCATTCTCATATTTAATTCATATTTCATAACATAGAGAAGAATGGGGTTGCAATAGACTCTTGGCTGCATCGTAGTCCTCTCTATTAATGGTCATGGTCCTTATTTGAGTTAAAAGATCATTCACCTAAATCAGACCTGGGCAAACTAAGGCCTGGGGGCCACATGCGGCCTGTTGAGCTATTTAATCCGGCCCGTGGAGCCCTCCCAAAATAGAATAATTTCTCATTTAGCCAAGGTAGATGATAGACATGATTCATCAAATTTGTTAAAGACAAATCCCCCCTTTTTTATTTTAACCCTGCATGTTAACATGTCCTCTGAAGAAAGTGGGGCTACTAGTTTGAGACTTGAAAATTTACCAGTATCAACCGGTTTACTGTTAACACCTGGCCCATTAGTCAAAATCTTAAAGCCAATGTGGCCCTTCAGCAAAAATAATTGCCCACCCCTGACCTAGATAGTATGAGATGTACGCAGAGCTGTACTATCTTTATGTAGATTCAGGTCTAAGTGTCTCGCTAACTGTTCATCAGAGCAACAGCAGTTTTAAGTGATAAGATGACAACTCCACAAGGTAGGCTATCTGATAGATAAGCACAGTGTGGCTGTCTGTTTAGTAATGTCTTGCGTCCCACTTGCCATGTGTCAGTGCTCCAAAGTTTGAGAAACACTGCTGTGGGCTAACAGCTTTTCCACGGTAGAAAGACTGATGATATAACACTTTGCACTGATAGGTTTGCAGCGTGTGACATGGCTTAATAATGTCTGCCTAGTCTGGGCTGCAACTTGTGTGTTGAAATTGCTCCTTCTTTTTTTGCTTTTATTGGTGCCTATTATTGGTGTACAGTATCTGCAAAAATCAAAAAGGAGTAGGACTATACTAAGATAATGTAATGACTATACTAAGATAATGTAATTTCTAATTTCAAATTTCTATTTGCCACAGTAATGTGATAAGAACGAGAGGTGGCCACCAGACCCTCTATTTCAGTCTAGCTCTGAAGTGCTAAATGCTGGCATATCATGGAAATAATAATAAAAAAAGCCTACTAAAAGTTATGCTATTTCATTCACAAAAAGTACATGAATAGGTTTATACCTTTGTTAGATATAAAATCAAAATGCTGAATATTGGTAGGGACGCTGCCTTTCCGAAATGTTGTTTGTGACATTTTTATATGCTCCATATGCAGGGGCATAGCACCAAATTCTGGGGCCTGTACACAAGCAGTGGCCATGGGCCCCCCTCACAACTTGGAATACAATTTCAAATTTCTCAAGGGCTCTCTTCCACCACCACCCCCACGACACCTTATTCCATGCAAACCTATGCCTGAGTAGTCTGTACAGTAAATAGTCTGGGTTCATCTAGTCTGTATATTCTCATTTAAAGGCTCAGTCAGCTTTCTGTTCTGTGTAAGTGACTGATGTTCGTCTTATATTTTTCACAAGTGGTATGTTAAATGTACATAACACTGATCCTGTCATATTCTTCATTTGACCTTGTCGGAATGCCAATTTCTCACCTAGAACTATAACCCTTGGGGCTGGAAGGTGGGGATGTTGTTTGACTGGAATTCTGTCATCCTGTATTTCTTGCATTTTGTTAGTGTTCTCTTCTGGTGCATTGTTAAACAAATACTCCACCTTTTTATGAAAACGGATTATTCACCCCTGGAGTAACATATGTGAGTAAAAGTAATTCGGTCTCAGTGCAGGCCTTTTCCTAGTCTGCCAACCTCACTTGTAGCTTTAGCTTAGCATAGATGCTGGACTGTAAAGTAGCCAGATAGCAACTCTCTGGATATGATACATTCCAGCACCAATGCTAAGGTAAAGCTAACATTTAGGTTGCAAGACTAGGAAAACGCATGCACTGTGACCAAAATGCATTTACCCACATATGTAACTCCAGGTAAGACGGTGAATAACCCAACTTTATAAAAAAGGTGGAATAATCCTTTAAGGACCTTTCTGCGAGTGACTATCCCTTCAGGCATAGCCATAAGGCTGTACTCCTTCAGTTTACATGTGGCCCTGCCCTGTACTACCCTCAGCCCTTTGTCCCCTCTCTGCTAATTAGTTTCCCAATGGTGATCTTGGAGAAACGGTGTGAGCTCACTTGTACATATTGCATTATTAATGTCAGTCAAATTACAGGGATGGATTATTCTGAAAATCCTTCTGGAAAAATGGTAATGAAATATTGACACGATTGCCTTCCTTCTTCATTTAAGACTCATTAATTATGCATACTAAGTAGCTGTGTAATAGAGTACAGTACAGTGGACATCCCTGGCTAGGGTATGGAAGCTGGACAATATCTGCCCCTCCCTCTAAACAATCAAGGGCTCAATAAGGTGCCTAGAAACTAATAGATGTATAGCCGACATTTGTGTCACCAACATTTAGCACTGAAATTACAAGTATAATTTCAATGAGATAAATAACATATAGGCTGTGCCAGCATGGTGTGCATGCGATGTGTTTGCATTTTACCAATAATTCAGTTAGATTTTATTGGATGCCTTCCATCCAGGAGTTTGTATCCTAGTAGGCCTATTTGGCCTTATGACAAATTAGAGTTTTGTAAAAACGTTTTATTCTGTCATGTTTACCATAAATGTGCATGTTTAAATTGTCTTATTGCATTGTTGATGAGTTGATGGCTGATTTGAAAAAAAAAAAAAAAAAAAACAAGCTTGTTTTAAACAGAAAATAATATTTGCTGAGGTTTCATGGTTAAAGAGACACATTTATCAGGCACATGATTACTATGTCTATGTGCTGTAAATGTAGACAAGGTTATGTTAATAGTATCTTGTAGGGCCTACCAATGCAACCAATGCAATCTCGCTGCCAATGCAATCTTTCCTTCATCTGGCGCTCCACCTGGTGGTTACTTGGTGGAACTGTTATATTGACCGAAATCTCACAGTTTTCAAGGCCGAAGAGGGTGAAGGATAGTGACAGAGAAATGACGGAGTCGTATGCAGGTAGCATTATTGTAATGGTTATAAAATTAGGCCAAAAGTATTGTGTAGTAGGGTGAGCTATAAAAGCTATAATATGCAAGTGAGAATCATTTAGGTGGTTGAGTTATTCAAATAGTCAAATTTACTATAGGCCTATTATTATTATTATTATTATTGTTATTATTATTATTATTATTATTATTATTATTATTATTATTATTATTAAGGTTGCTATTATTGTTATTCAAGTGAGTAAGGGTTATGAATTTTATGTTTATGGGTTGAGTAAACCATAAACTAACATCTTATGTTTATTGCCTTCAAATAACGGAGACCTTCATTTCTTTAGCTTCCTGCCCCGACATTCGTGTGCGCTATGGCGCATCCTGCTGTTAGAAAAAAGCCATGACACCTAAAGCACTTAGGTACACCGAATTATCTGGTCCTTACTGCGGCTCCAGTGGATCTGCGCTTAATCCGCCAGAATCATGGAGGTTTTACAGGTTCATTCAGACAGATCTGAAAAGCCAGAGTTATTACCGTTGTCGGACCAAGACAAAATCATGACATCACTACTCTCATCTTCATTGCCACCTTGTTCTTTTTGACAAATAGTCAAAATTAAAAGGGGAAAAGGTTAACAAATCCAGGGGCGCGCAAAGTGAAATGTAAAATCCACCATTAAAACCAACCATTAATAAGAAAGAGTCACATATGACATATCTGTATTTTACTTTTTGTGCTATGTCATGGAATCTAATCATCCTCTGGGCATCATACTGGTGGTCATTAGGATATCGATGTCATGTTTTACAAACACTTTTGGAAATGTTTTAATAGAGTGAAAACGGGAGATTCTTGCAAACTTTCATAGGACGCACGCAAAATCAGCTATTACGCTACCTGCATTATTTTTACAGTTACCTTGGTGTTGGAGAGGGGTGGAGCACACGTGCAAAAAGAGTAAACACAAGTGTCAGACAAACGTGCCCAACACACTGCATACATTATGTCGACAGAATAGGCTGTACTTATTACACTATTTAAACTGTTTCAACGTTAAAAATGTATTGTGGAGCTACAAACTGACCTTTAAGTCAACTGACCACGAACTTCTTTCCCCTGTCGCGAGTCAAAGCCTTCACTAGCGCACCCACTTTCAATTCGGTTATCCGGGTGCCTTGCCTTACCAACTCCTACGAGCCGTTAATGATGGTGAGCTCATGACGCCTTCCAGTCGAGATTACCAGGATTTATTCAACTGGGGCTCAAAGGAGGGCGCGTCACGAGGAGATACTGTTAAAAAAGAAAAAAAGGAAAAAAACCTTGTCCCACCACATTGGTCTCAGGTTTTTAACTTTGAGCGGGCTCGGACGTGTTTACCCTTAAAGATTAAAACACCAGGCGTCTAGCATGTGACGGCTGACGCGTGTATTAACAGCTTGGATGTTCTCCTGTGCAGCTCATCGCATGTCTACACACGGTGTGTCAAACTCTACAATGCCACCAGCGTTTAATCTACTTTTCCGAAATAGTTCTCCCAACAGATCAATTGAAGTTTCTCTGTCCTTCTCTTTTGTATCACTAAGCATGATGGTGAAGTCAGTCGCTGAGAATTTTTGTCTGATAGCCTGAAATGTGCCAAAAGAATCTAATGTGCGCTAATCAGGTGAAGTCTTTTGAAGTAGCCACCTCTGCAATCCCACATTTTAAAATGTATCTCCAATTCCTATTGCTTAAGGTCTGGCAGTTAAGATAAAGATGTGGTAGGCCCGATCTTAGAGGGGAAAAAATCAAAAGGACTGACTAATGAAAGAAAGACATCAAAACAATGAAAAGTGAAGTGAAAAATAAATATCATGGAGGGACAGTGTGGGTTTGCAAGTTATGAGGGTAGTTTTTAATAGAGTCAGTGTAGAGTGACAGTCCAGTGGTGTAGCTAAGCAGAAAATGCCCAAGGCTGCAATTACTGTGACCAATAGTATCAATGTGGGTTGGTGTCTTTGTTTCCTTTTAGTATGGTAAAAGATTGCTGACAACCCTGCAACACTGATCTAAATCAAATATTACTGTATGTGACATGAACAAACAGGAAACAAGTGTAACATTTCTAAACCAGTAAGGTAGAAAAAGTGTGATTACTTCTAGCATTATAGTAGACTATAGAATTTATTATTTTTATTCTCATCTAGATAGGATTATTTTTTTACCCAAGAACTGGAAGAATGACATCTTCAACTACTGTTTTCAATGAGGACGAGTTTAATAAACGATCAACTTTTATTACTTTACCAGTCAGTACATGAAACAGAGTAATTATGTTTCAAAACAAATCAGTGATTAGCAACTTTACTACCTTCCCATTATCGCAATGTTATGTGGATTCAAACCTTTAATTTTGCATGTAATACCTAAATTATTGATACTGTCTGTGTAATCTGCATGACTCTAAACCATGGCCGAGTGATTCCCCCCCAAGTCCCTAGCCATCAATATTACCTGCTGGGAAAGAGAACCGTGGAGTGGCAACACAGGATTGGCCAGCTGATTGATTGTGCACCTGTCAGCCAACCAATTGATCAGGTGGTGGAGTCTGTGTTGCACTGCCCATATTCCATCTTTCAAAAGTACTGAAAACCTCTTTATATTTTATTAGTATGAGTTTGAGTTTATTTATTTAAAACAACAACAATCAACATTAGTCTTGTACGATACAAGAAAACATGCATTGCACCAGGTTTTAGCAGTCGTGCTAATTTCCGCCTGGAGTCCCTTTGGCAGGTGATGTGTGTCATTGCATGTCATATTTTGACAGTTGCTTTCAGTAGGACAGTGATATTGTCTCCTATGACATTCAAGATTCCTGGAAGGGCAAAAAGAGCAGAAAAAAACTGATTACCTTGCATTTACCAGCTAATCTGTCCAGAAAGTCCAAATACATTAGAAATCCAGAAGTCACACACATCACTTAATGCCCATTTATTTATACAAATATGTGCACACATATTTAAACGTTTAACTTCTTGTTGGTCACCTACAGTATGTTTTTCACCTCTGACAATGCCTCTGGGTGGTTGTTTCGAGTCTTGCGACCGCTAGTGTCTACAAGGACATCAACTTCTCTGTACATTTTAACCACAGTGGTAGTATATGTCTTGTAGTGGCAGCATCTCCAGGTGAAAGGTCTTCTTTCCTTGGCTAAGGAGAGTTAGCAGCCCTGTGCTGTACTATTACCTGCTGTCCTCTGGGGTCTGTGGACTGGCTGTGGGTGCTAAGAGTGTGGTGCCATCCAACGCTGTGCTGATGCTCTTGTCACTCTCACGACTAAGCTCAGGCATTAAGCTGCCCTGAAGAGTTAGCCTGACTGTCTCAGCTGTTCATTCATCTCTCTCTCTCTCTCTCTCTCTCTCTCTCTCTCTCGCTCTCTCTCTCTCTCACTCAAACACACACTCACACTTACACTTAAACAGTATCTCATAGGTCGCCCCAGGCACACAGATATCACCAGCATAGTGTCCAGTTTACCGAAATCTTCATTAATTTATGTACACGCGTGCACACACACACGCGCACGCACACACACACACACCGTAGTATCCTTATTCTTACCCTTTTCCCAGTATCCCTGCAGTCACACAACACAAACACATACACATAGCCCTCAAACATTTGCGTGTGCACACACACACACACATATACACTTCAACACAACATGTGCACTTGTGCACACATCACGGCATTAGCGATTCCTCTGTGCCACAGCACAACACGCCCTCCGTGTGGAAGGCCTAATCGATTCTGGAGAGAAAACATCTAAGATGTTTCTTTTTAATAAAAGTTCAGAAAGCAGGAAGCGTGCGAGTCATGAAATTTGCCCCGGTTACTATCGTTCACACGCTCCCTCTCTCCATTCCCCTCCACCTCTCTCTCTCTCTCTCCCTCTCTCTCTCTCTCTTTCTCTCTGACTCTCCCTCTCTCTCTCTCTCTTTCTGTCTGACTCTCTCTCCCTCACTCTGTGCATGCCTGCGGCGACAAGCACTGCCTCTGCCCTATTCTACACTCTTCAAAGCTCTTGCACAGATCAGATGGGGAGGGCCTTCTCTCACACACACACACACACACACACACACACACTTTCAACCCAAACACCGCATAATCAATCTCAGTGCTCTTGGACCACAGCGTCCACCTCATCCCCTCTCTTTCCCTTCGCCTGCCACCCCTCCCCAGTAACTTCCCCATCTAGCGGGTCAGTTAGTGGAGGAAATAGGGAGGCGGAAATGAGAAATTACAAGAATTTTCTTTTAAGGGAAATTTTTCTTCCCTTTTTAACTCTATGTATGACAGCTCATGGAGAGTGGTGTTAAATGATGAGAGCTGAATATAGGAAAGAAGAATTGGAATGGAGAATGTTACCCTCCGGGGAGTATTATTTCTGAGAGAATTATTCTAGCACAATCTAAATACCTCCGAAGTGTTTGTGGATTAAATGTATTAAGTGGCGCTGGAGTCAAAAGAGGTGGAGCTGGTTTAGCTTGGCTAAGAGCAGAGGAAGAACCATAATGGAGAAGTAGGTTAGAAGGCGAAGATGAGGCCATGGATGGGATGAGTTTGAGGATGCATAACTGTTTATAGGTCCGGCATTAGTCTCCAACAGAGTGGAGAAAACTCTGGGCTAATGACAAAATGAAAATCAAATTAGTAAATTGGCATTGTTTATTAATGAAAGTGAGTTATGGCTTTGAGATTTAGTACTTTATCTGGTAACATGAAAAGGAAATTATGGTTACTTCTAACTCTCTTCCACACAAGGTAATTCAAATAGGCCTACACATTAAACAAATTCAGGCTACAAACCAACAAAAGACTCATGGCTGGTGGGTAAGTTGCGTTTCCATGGTGCAGGGAGAGCGCGCTGTTAATCCTCCCGTGCTGCTCTTGACCCGCCACCACATGTGGCGTCTCCGCTTTAGGTGAGCACGAGAATGCGGGAGGTCACTGCTGCTTGACCCCACGCACAGGGCTGCTGCGTCAGGATTGGACCGCATTCCGTCCCTGCGTGGACACACGCCGATACAGACCCACAGATACCCTCCCCCAGATGACGCTAGAAGGGTGTTCGGGTGTGGTAGTGGAGTCTATCCCACCCGTTGTTCGTTCATTTTTTCCCTTTGGAGAGTGGAATTTACCATGGCCTTATATATTACTGTGTTTGTAACAGAATGTATTTATAAATAGCCTATATTTGTATTGTATTGTCTTGTATTGTTTTTCCTACATATATTCGGTTTCAAGATGATTAGGCCTACGTTTAAAGCCAATAAACAGTGGCATATCTCGAATATATTTTCGAATGCACTTAATCAGGATAATGTTGTCTATGCTGCTTAATAATAGCCTGTAATATAGGTGTGTGTGGTTATTGGCCCACGTTTGAATAATGACCTTAAACAACGTTAATATGACAACGAATCACATTGCAATCTGCTCAAAGCCAACGTAAATCAACCAAACGTAAATAAATGATAATTAGGTAGCCTACATAGACCTCCATCTCCATCTTATCCGTCCACAAAAATAAGATTTTGTCTTATTAGAAATTACATCATCACTTTGTACATTTTGGCGAGCATGAAGTGCATCTTTTCAATTAAGTAGAATTGTTGGGGAAAATATATTACAGTATCCAGTATGCGATATTTTACACGTCGTAGGCTACTACTTACACCTTTTTATTTTTCTATTGTATAGACAGTAATTAGGCCTGCGGTAGGAAAGAATTTATAGGTTAAAGTCGAGACGTTCTCCATTATATGAAATCTCATGATCGTGAAAAGGGACTTGGAAGTGCTGCAAGTGAATGAGTAATTTAGCTCATTATTTTGAAACATGTTTCAACGCGCGGAATACTCATTCGTGGCCTACATAGAAATAGCTTACAGTGCACAAATATAAAGTGTATTCCCATTCTTAAAGAACATATTTGCCGAGTAATGTTTTCCACAATGCTAGAAGTTGGGATGCAAGTAGGCTATTTGGCTGGCAGGTGATCACTATCCCATGCAGTACTTAAACTTTTTCATTGGTACCTGCTACAGTAATCACCTTCATTGTCTCACATAAAATTACTCATGCCAGTAAATGTACTCGTGATCATGCAATGAATTTTAATAGGCATTTTGAATGAGCTTCTGAGTGGGTAGCATATGCAGCTAGTCTTATTTCAGACACACCATAAACAGTGGATACGGTTTGTGGGTTTTAAATTAGGTTTATGACCCAATATGTCCTATGTTTAGGCTATTTATGGCCTACATTTACGCGATGTTTACAAAGTTCAATGCCGTGGAGAAATCACTCTCGAAGTAACATAAGACCTCTTGTTAATTTTAAATTTGTGTTAAAAATGTAAATAAAGTTTTCCATACAATAAAGGGTTTAGAATGGATGTTTCTGTAAAAGAATGGCACATTTTGTAGTTTTATCTGTGTCGGATAACAGAACATGTAACAACATACAAATGATAATTATTATAACAATGACATAACTTAAACTTCAGCGGCCATGATCTGTTTATGATAATTGTAAAATTCCAAACATTTTCTTTCAAGTCCATGGCAGGAAATGCATCAAAATTGTATTAAATAATAAAGATTACTAAGATGAAGAAAAAGAGAGTGCTGCGTTGGGTCAATTGTTTGAAGAAAAAAATCAGGTGCTCTTCAGAAAGGACATGAGAATTTTAAGATTACTTTCTGTCTCTTGGATATGTACAGACCCATACCTATCCTATATATTAAAATGAAATAACTTTTCAAGTGCACTTCATGCCATTCATCGTGTGCAAACGTTGTGCAAACAAAAACACATTTTCCCCATCGGGATAGTGAAGATATTTCCACATCCATTCATTGTTTACAACACTATCAGTGTCATTTCCTTTACAGTGAAGTAAGTAAATCCTTCAGAGAAATGTTTCTTACCTCCCGGCTGTTTTCCTATGCCCTTAAAGAGAACCAGGCAGGAAGAGAGACGGAGAGAGAGAGAGAAGACGTGCGGCCTTCTGGGCGGCCTCGGACTGACTGAAGCTCTCCTGTCGTGCTTCCGTGGACCATGGCTGGCGGTGTTGATTGGGATGTGTATTGAGACTCAGACTTCAGATATCTGCCCGGTCAGTCGGTGAGTTCTTCTCACTTTCCAACCGAACGAGTCTCACGAAATGGCACGGGCCTGTGGGTGTGTATCAAACCTTTGATTTATGACTTAGTGACTGAGGCTTGTCATCTTTGTTGTAAAAATTGGCGCTTAAGGAGATAATTAGGATTATAGCGGGTAAGGTGGTACACCAACTCAAGCTGTAGGAAACGGCAAGCCAGTTTGCATTAGACTCACATAACCTAACAGCCATGCATAAAAAATGCAAGTCTGCAATGGAATTACAAGTGTTGTGTTATTTTAGTATTTGCTCTGTAAAGCCAAAGACATATTTCACACATTTGTAGCCTGTTCGTGTAGTCTTATTGTTTACGTTGCCAAATTAGCCATACAGTGTTCATTAAGTTACCAACTTAATATAGGCTATTAAACTGAATGGAAGGTGATTGCAAGTCATTATCAAAGGTGTAAAGTTGACGTGCCTACTCACCAGGTGACACAGGCTTTAGTGGGTCGTAGTTGGCCAATGTTTTTTCACAGTGGTACAGCTTCTTTGCCATCACAACACCGTTTCAACATGACTTGTTCCTAGCAACAGTGAGATCACACAGACACACACACACACACACACCGACATGTAGTGTAGTCTACTCACCCGCACACACACACACACACACGCATACACGCATACGTATCCTCCTGTACCGTCCCCGGGCCACATACCTCTCATTGTTTGTGCAAACTTGTGAATTATATTTTGTCGGTGCCAGAGCGTTGTTTTCGTTTGCCACAAACGCACCAGTGCAAATAATGATGGACTAGTGCACTCAACAAACACACTGTCTAGACAAACCTACAAAAGCGTGTCTGCTTTGTTTCCAACTTAAGTTGTGAAAAAGTGAAAACAAATCTGCCATCTTCATAATTTCCCTCGTGTTATTTGTTTGTTTGTTTATTTTATTTTGTTGTTACCATCCAATTGTTACTTAGCGCACTTGTTATTATGCAAGAGCATTGCTCTACGTTATGACTTGATATATCGATGGCATATTTGATTGCATTTCCTTATATGTCAAACAGTTGCTCACTGATATTTACTTACACTCTACACAAGCACAGTCGCACATGGTCGGTCACGAACTTACTTTGTAAGCGCCAGTAATTCCATGCGTAAACATACCCATAGCCAACAAACTAATGGCTAATTAAAGTCATATTATGAGTAGGCTACATTATGGCATCCCCCAACAGTAACAAACTTGGCTGGACTTGAAAATTCAGTCCAATAAATCACAGCAATTTCTTTATATATAACATCTCTCTTGAGATCTTTGTTCCCTTATGTTACGTCCACGCTCTGGCTGAACATGCTAGCGCTGGCGTGTTTCAGCCTTGTGTGGCCCGCGCTACTTATGCTTATTCCAGTGTTATTTCAAGCCTCGCTGATCACTTGGAGTCCTTGCTCAATCAGACATGTATATTCCGTGGCTAATCTGCGCGGGACGTCTCGCCCACCCCAGCGCGTGCATCCAGTGTCTAGCCTATGTGTATTGAAGGGGTCCATTGTTTTCCTAATAGATTAGAGTCACCTACGGCTCGTAATGGAATGGCAACACACACAGTACTGGAATAAATTTGACCGCCCACGTAAATATTGCGATAGATAGGCCTACTTGTTCCAACACCAAAGAAACCGGCAGCCAAACTTGTAAAACAGTTTAGAACAATATATTTACTTCCATTAAATAAAACACAATAGTTTATTATTTTTTGGGATGTTGAAAAAACGAAACAAAATTCGGTACCAAATAGTATACACAGAGCAAAACCATTTTCAGCAACATTTTGTGTCTTATTACCCAAGTTTTCTAATCTAAATCCATATTCACACAGACATTTAATAATAAATTTGTAATATGTTAGGAACACACGAGTGGTGCGTTTAGTATGTACATTCCCTTGTTTGCAAGCAAAACATTATTCCTTTTTAGGGTTTTTTTTTCTCACATGCGGTGTTAAATTGATTCTTGAAAGGTATGGAGAGCTAGAGCATTCTCTTCTACAAACTGGAGATGATAGTTAGATATATATATTATATACAGCCGTTCAGTCAATCAGAGTCCCAAATCCGAAATGTCAAAAGGATTAACTTTATAAAATAAAGTATCCTAAATTCTGCACACGCCGGTGTAGGACAACAAAAATACTTATTTAAAAAATGGCTAATTAATTACTTCCGACAAAAGTTTTAAACTCCGTAGGGATATCGCTTGCTTTAGTGGTTTAGTCTTTTAGTGCTCCTTTTGTTGAAAGAAAATGAAAAAGTAGTCCCTCCTTCCTGTGATATTTAGCTCGGAAAGTCACCGGTAGTTAGACCGGTCTATCCACAGCGTACTGGCAAGCGCTGAGGTTGGAGGCCGGGTTCTGAACACTGGCATATCCAAAACTCGAATGCTGCTTTGCCTTCAGTCTCAGGCTGGCCAGACTGGAGTTGCAAGTGTCCCGATACACGTAGGGAGGCGTCGGTGGAGCATAAGGACACGCCGAAGTTGGAACTCCCGAATTCAGAGAGGGGTTGCTAAGGTTGTTCAAGTTGTTGAGGCTGTTGAGACTGGATCCTGGCACACCAGTCACCGCGGAAGGGACCATACTGGATGTCATACTCATAGAGGAGATGGAGTTTGGTGGGGAGAACATGGTCTGCGAGGAGAGGGGATTGACATTCATGGAATTGAAGAAAGGGAAGCTTTTGGTGGACAGGGAAGCGGACGTGAGGCCCTTAGCAGCCCAATTGTTATACGTGTAGCCGGGGTACATGTCGTCGTACGGCTGCATGAGTCCGTTGAACTGAGGGCCGAAGCCGTTCTTGCAAAGCTCAGCCTGTTGATTCCTCTCCCGTTTCCTCCACTTCGCTCTGCGGTTCTTGAACCACACCTGAAAAACAATGGTAAATGAGATTATTTGATTGAAAGGTGGATACAATATTGTAATTTGAATAAAAATTATGGAAATATACTTAACATTTAAAGTAAGACTTATCCAAAAGCTACAAATAAGCCGCGGGTTATTTTTGGCTACACCAAGTAGGCCTACAGTTTAATGCTGTACAAATGCCTGTTAAGGAAAAAGGAATAAACCGGCAACCACTACATTTAAGCCTCTGTCGTTAATAAAGGAAAATGTGTTTAATAGGCCTATTTGTTTCCTTGTATTTCTGCAGATATAGTGAGTTTATCATTACACATACGCCTTGTACTGCATGAATTATGCATAAGGTTTGCTTTTGCATAATTTTGTTTGATATAGGCCAACAACCAGCCCCCAAGTTAAGGTCTTGTGTCTGACCGCCTATTTTAAAATGCTCTATCGGTCCTGAACTGTTTTTAAATATACTAATTGGGTCATTCTGTGTTTTCAATCCAACACTTCATCCTTCAGCGTCAAGTGTCACTAGGTCATTTCACGGCTGCTTCATCTCTGGACGTGTATGCCCGTAGAGGCGTTGACCTTAAAGTGTACAACACAAGAATGACAATCACAAAATCCGAGCTTTGCACCTCTTTCACAGCGACCAACGAGTGCCTTTAAAGCGATATGTCATCGTTGGCGCGTCACTTGTGTTGATTGCGAAACATTTCTGTTGCGCCCTAATTGGTCCTTTACTTAACAATGACGGCGTGTGGCTCAGTGTCGGACTCCAAGTGCTAGCAGCTTCGCACTTTTTTGCCCCACTGATAATCCTACTTTTATTTTGTTGCTAATGCAGCCAACTGCCCGCCACTGGGACATGCCATCTTAAATTAAACTATCGATTTTACTATTATTTGAGAAGCATTGATATTCAAAATTGCAATGACTTTTTAACCCAATTACACATGCAGTTACATATAATTAATAATAGAAAAACCGTGATTAATTGGGTGAAATATAGTAGCCCTATACTTAGGCCCATTTGCGCAAATAAATGTTGTATTTCATTGTCGGTAATCATTACACGGACTCTGCATGTTTGCGTCTATGGCTTGTAATCAAGCTTGGTGGGTCTTTGAGGTCCTATTACATTAGAAATTTTACTATGGTTTTTACCCGCACTCTGGCCTCCGTTAGATTCGTCCAGACAGCTATCTCTTCCCGCGTTGACATATCCGGGTAGCGGTTCCTCTGGAAGGTAGCCTCGAGCTCCTGCAGCTGCTGGCTGGTGAAGTGCGTGCGCTGCCGTCGCTGCCGCTTCTTCTTGGATGGGTCGTCAGAAGAGTCGTCGTTGTTTTTACTTTGACCTTTTTCTTTTTCTAAACCATATGAAAAACAAAAACAAAACAAAACAAAAAGATTAATTCATTGTAATTTCCTTGAGTGTGACAATTTTGAAAATTCTGCAACAACGCATTTAATAATGACATAATTGAATTATATAATAAAAATGCTTTTAAAACTTATGTTTTGCGTGCGTAAATTAAGTCACTATTTTGTTTGCCAATTTGAGTGTCAAACTTGCTGATGTTCTAAATTCTGTACCTCTACTGCTCAGAGACATTGTATAACAGAAATTCCTTCCAAATCAATTAGCCTCCTGTGGCTGCAGTACAGTATATTCACTCGTAACACAGTGCAGTGCCAAACGAAATGCAATGGAGTTGTGCGGTCAGGTAAACAGCTACTATCCCCGTAAAATTGTAACACACACATAAAACCAAAAATAAACAAACAGCTGGTCCATTAAGTGCACCAACACAATCGCTCACACATACAAACGCACCCGCATACACACCCTAGTGTCTAAACGTTCTCTCCTCTCTCACTCTTCCACTCACACATAGCCTACAAAGATATACACACACATACACGCGCGCGCGCACACACACACACACACACACACACACACACACACACACGATCGCACACGTTAACGGACGCTCACTGCTGGGCACATTGAGTCGTATTTTCTGTCTGTACAATGTTACTTCCTCGGAGTGAAAGATAGGGAATGAGAGAATTGTTATGGGGAGCCATCTTTTGTTTTGTCATGATCTCAAACGGTGCATATAGGGACGCCTGGCCGCCTCTTCGTGTGCGAAGCATCCACAACGACAGGCAGCTCTTACCTATGGATTCTGGGCTAGAACTGTCCGACACGGTGTGCACCTCTAGCCGGTGCTTGCTGTCCACAGACCGCTGCAACGGCTGCAAAGTCGAAGCCATCGCAAGTGGCGTGTGGTGTAGGGAAGTGAGTTTATTCCCGGGGATATGGTGGTGGTGTAGGTGCTCCAAAGTCAGCGGATCCTTCATAGAGTTCATCGATAAGGGTGCCAAGGCAGAAATGATTCCCCGGCTGATCCCACCACGCAAGCGGAAAAACAGCAGTTGAAGAGGCGTCCGGAGAGTTGAGGGTGATGAGGTTTACAAGCTGCGTCGCTCCTCTCTCAATTATCTCATAAAGCAACTCTCTGCCCAGATGGCTTAATGTGTCTTAAAATAAGTCCTCTATGAGCCGCGTCGGAGGAAAGGAGAGGCTTTCGGTCGAAGCCGGAGCAAACAGATATCTCGGCTTGATATCGCTAGCAAGGAGTACCAGAGTGACAGGGACAGGTAGGTGATATTATATCCACGGGTACACACACTCTCTCTGCCTCGCACACACACACATACACATACTACAAGGCTCGACGATAATTTCAGCTGTTCGTCGTAACCACTCTGTCCAACAGAGGCTCTCTCCATGCCCTGACGTCACGAAAGATCCTCCTACTTCTTGACAGACCATCAAAGCCTATACGACGGAAAGAAGAGAACACGGCCCGTGTACTCCCGAGTGCTTGTGTATTTTCCTTCGCCGTGAAAACATGTAAAAAGAGATCGGACACACAGTGTACCCACCGTGTCCCCTAGCCTCATTTGAGAGAGCATGAACACGGTCCATAGCACAGGTCTTAACGCAGCCACTCTATACAGGGGCTTGTGTGACAGCGCTGAGAAAATGGTAATTGGTATCACCCTCTTACTCGAATAAACTACTCTGGACTCAGCTTTGCATTCATTAGATGAAGTTTCAAATTGAACCCAAAGCATGCACATCCACACCCCACTGTACTCCCTTTAAAACAAGGCCTCACTAGCATTTAGAGTAGGATACAATGGTGATGGTGACAAAAGTAGTAATTCCACTATGTAAAAGAAAGGCGGTCATCTGAATTAAGCCATCATCTTGTGACAAATTAAATAAAATCAGCCAAATGATAAGGCCGCAAATGACGGACTTAAATGATTTTATTTCAAAATAGTCTGTCTCGTAGCCTAGATTGTCCCTGTTGCCCTTCAGAAAAGGAGTAGGCCTATAGTCTATGTGCCACATCGCAAAGAAAGTCGAAAAGTGTACCAGAATTTATCAGTCTCTGGGTCAATTATAACCAATGTCTGCCATTTTGTAAAATATGAAGCAATGTGCTCCTGTCTCCTGTTGAGGGACAAATTAATGACACTTCCTGTCTTTATCTGCCACTTAAATGACGCGTTTTATCTGCGCTTTGGCGAGGCACCTTGTCGGGAACCAAGCCTCTTCTGTTTGGAGTGCTTTTTAATCTGATAAGGCACTCATTTGCTTAAGAATTTTAAACGGAGGCTTTCAATGACGTCCAGGTCTATTCTCAGCACATTTCTTTTCTAATTTCTACTGGTTATGGCCATCTGCAGGGGAAATAGCCCGTGCTCCTATCCCATGACAAATTAATCCTTTATTTGCCCTCTTAAGATACAATTCTACAAGACAAGGACAGGTTTCAATATCCTTTATTAGACAGTTGTTCATATCCATGGAAGAAAAAAAATACCACAATTTAGAAATATGATTTGCAGCAGGCGCAACAGGTTATGGCAGATATAATAATAATAATAATAATAATAATAATAATAATAATAATAATAATAATAATAATTTGTTTGCGCAAACTACAACCCACTTTTGCACTTGTCTTGGGGCATCACCAAGCAATCCCGTGAAAGCCCTTGATATGCGCCTCATTTGCAGGCTTATGGGAGAACTAGGGAAACGGAGAGATGCTGCAGCAGGACTTCGCTGGCTTCTGCTACATTACATATATATATAATAAAAAAAATTCCGTATATTTATCCAACACGCAACTCACTGCTGGTCGCTCCCAAATGTTTGTCGTTGACATGATGGGCTCTTCTTTGTACTTTAACTATCTACTTTTCTTGCGGTTTTTTACCATTGCTCAGTTGAGGCCCGTTTTACTGTACTTTAAATCTGATGTACCAATGAGGCATATTTAGACGGACAGTGTGTCCGGGAGTAATGGCCCAAAAAAGTTTCCAAGTGCATTTGTAATTTGAAGCAAGAGATTTATGACTTTGTTCAATGCAGAATAAAACAGTCATTCATTTATCAAAATATTGGATGGTCATAAATTACAACTGATGCATTTCTTAGTCACACCTCTTTCCTTCAACAGCCATTCTCGTTAATGACTGTGTATGATGAAGGCTAATAACCAGTCACCGCCATTACGCTCAAACTATCTGTATTAAAACTAAATATTTGGCGAAATATTTCAGTTACCTTAATGACACGACTACTAATGACAGCACGTTACAAACAAACCGTAACACTGCGCAACCATGACAGATCTAAGAACGAATAGGCCTGAAGATTTTAATCGCTCGATTCTTGTTCAAAGTGATACTAGATTTGGACTGGATTACTTCTCTTTATTTCCGACGCACCTTCAGAATGCCAGGGTTGCCTTGGGCGGATTACCGGCCAGAGCGCACAACACCGCCATTCATTACCGAGTCAGTCAATATGCAGGGGACGACAAAGCTTTTTCCATAGGATTAAGAGGACATCAGATTCCTCCATTAGTATATTCCTGCTCACGAAGAAGCTTTCATTATGCATTTAGTTTTCCCCCGAGTCAATCTCACTAGCGCCGCATACATTACAGCGCTGGAAAACACTGAAGAAGAGATCATCGATAATCAAGTCGGCCGAATGTCTTTTTTTGTTCATCTATTTGCTCCTGTTTGCATTTAAATGAAATGATGCGACACCTCCTACAGTAATTACCTGTTTATGTCATATTTATCTTATCAGTGGACCAATCATCCGCAGATTACATCCGTCGGCTGACTAATTTATTTTGAAGTCAAACAAACCCATATCAACAAGCTGCCAGCTTTTTCGGTTATCTTTGAATTGGTTTAATGAAGATGGAAGTGACATGAATTACGAGAGGGCAGCCCGGCGCGTAAGGATAGCCCACTTGTAAGCCCACAGAGATTGTGGTCTACTTGAACACGGGAAATTAAATGAAGCAAATTTAATTTGATTTTTGATTGAAATTAACCATTTGAAGGCATGACTAACAGCTAAAAGTCGCACATTCGCCTATTAATGACACTGTGAGGAAATAGGACTAATGACACCATATTTACCTTTGTGAGATGACCAATAAAGGTAGACAAGCCTTAATTCATAAATATTTTATGTAGGGTATTGTTCAGTGACAAGGACGCACAAACACAGAGAGACCACTGCCAATTCAAGGGAAATCCTGTCTGTTGTCAGGAATATTACTATGCAGACAATCTATTAAAGTTGCAATTAAACTGTAGAAACTTGAGTAAACTGATTTTATTTTAAACAAACCTTTAAGGATGTAAGACAAATAGCCACAGCATCACCCATGTATCCACCGATTACATTCTCTCATCTCTCAATCTCATGAAGGAACGGCCACAAGGTGTCGCTCTGAGACCACAGACCTCAGACCAAGAGCTAAACCCCCATTCTAAATGTCAGATTTATTTTAGAACCATCTTGGGCCCATTCAAATTGAGGAGGGGCGTTAATACATATAGGTTATGCGTAAGGGCAAATTAAACCAGTTCTGCTTTTTATTTGCAGTAAGTAATTTGCAATATATTTCCATCGAAGTTTAAGGAACCTCAACCAAAACTCGAATCTTTCTTATTTCAGTATAGGGCGGGGAGGTGAGGGGGTGGGGGAATGGGTAGACGGTGTGCCCACAGCACCAAGCAACCTGTTACTTACCTAGTTGAGCACAAGTTGACGCAAGCTTGCGGCAGTGGGAGTCCATTATAGTAATTACGCAGACGGCCTCTGAAAAACACAAACAAAGCAATTAAGACTTCTGCCATTTTCGTAATTCAAATTCTCTCTAAGAACTGCATGTAATTCGTTAAAATGTTAATTTATTTCGTTTGCTTTGTTTTTGAAATCACACATAGGATATTATTTTAAACTGTTTTATTTAGTTTTGATATCTCGAATATCCACTGCGTGCTGGTCCATCTCTCTCTCTCTCTCTCTCTCTCTCTCTCTCTCTCGCTGTGTGTGTGCATGTGCATGCTCCCGCGTGTGCGTGCTCGCGCTGAAAAGCACTGCGGCATATTGGTGCTGGAAGTTGAGTGATTCTGCAGTAAAATCACGGGATTAGTGTGTGATTGAGATGTCTGTCGGTGGGTTATTACAAAATTCATTATCACAGCTCCATGCTAACCCGATATGAAGTTACACAGATGGGCTTTTATTAGTCCAGGCTTCTGGTGTTTGCTTATGATAATGTTTTGCTGAAATTTGCATGCAATCCGGCTGTTAAGCGTTTTCCCCCTACCCTCACTCCGCCAGTGTGCGGCTATGTACGGATCTGTCGCCGAGTCACCTGCATCCATCTGCGACTGAACTCAGAGGCCCGAAACACTGGAGGTGATGTTTGATTGTCTGCATGGCTGTTGGCGTGTCGTGCTCATCTCTCTCTCTCTCTCTCTCTCTCTCTCTCTCTCTCTCTCTCTCTGTGTGTGTGTGTGTGTGTGTGTGTGTGTGTGTGTGTGTGTGTGCGCGCGCGCCCGTGGCTAAATCCAAAAGTTAAGGCCTTAATGGTTTTCTATAGGTGAAATTATGCTTATCAGCTTCATTAATACTGGCAAAAGGCAGCTTTGCTAATATTTTTGGTTATCGATGGAATACGCTTGTATGCACTGTAGTTTTCATTTCCCTTTTATGGCGACACCGCTGTGGGCCATTCACGAACATCAAGTAAGTTTTCATATAGCCTAGGCAACAGGAGAATCTAACCTTGTGTTAAAAAAATCACCATGTTTAAAAATAATTATAATTCGTCACAGAAGCGACTAAACAAATTAATAGCTTATATCATGACTCATGTAAGAATTATTTTTCTTCATCAAACATGACCAGTCTTTCCAGAATTTCAGGCCTTGGCTACGAACCAGCTGAAAGAACATGGACCACGAACAGGGCACAGGTTTGTGAGAATGTTTGTGAGAATATGAATGAGATGACATAAAATCAATAGAAAGACCGACATTTTTTCACAAAGACAAAATATATTGTTGTCCACAGCAGAGATTCGAAGATTATTGCAAACTTGTTGTTAAATTGGGTTAAATGTACACAAATTATGCATGCTTCTGTTAGGCGAGCCTAAGGCCTACTTGTAATGCTGTTAACACTCCTACATTATTATTATTATTGTTGTTGTTGTTATTAGCCTATTATTATCAATAATGTTAATATTAATATAATTAATATAAATAAATGTATGATAAAGTGTGATTAATTATAAAGTTATATAGTGACATCCTCGATTTAAACCACTCTAAAAAACGAAGTGTTTTGTATTTTTCTATTTTGCAGGCCAATATTTCATATTTATGACTGTCACAATTTAGTAGACCAAATAGCAGTTGAACTGATGGTTCGCCCATAACATTTGCTTCCATACCGAAGCATTTGCAAATATTTCCACAGGGGTCTTAAATTCAGACCAACCTCTAAATGAAAATAGGCCTGTATTAATTAGCCTACCAGACCTTCATTAAACGTTACATTACCTTACCGTTTGTTTGTTTGTTTGTTTGTTTGCATTTTTTTGCAACTGTCAAATCTTAGTTTGTTTCCTGGCATCATCTTAATAATTTGCGTGGTCGAAAATAGTTTTGAAATGAGACAGAAATTTCAGGAAGTCTATGGCTTGCAGTTTTACTGTTAATATCATGAACCGAAGCAGTTCTGCTAGTCCATGTCTGTGAGAGAATGCTAGCTAACCCCAGCCATATGTTTTCGTGTTAATTAAGAGGGCCAGACCATGAAGGCTCGTCCTTTGCCTTCGCCTTTCAGCGCTAACGATACATCATTATCATCATGCGGCTCGCGCCACAACCTGCCAGGACCTTCACTTATCATCCCCGCGTGCCCTTCTTCCCTGACCGCCGAGTCTCGCGCTAGAGGCAGACAGATTAGGCTGAAAAGGCAAACCCGAGGCGGAACGAATTCCGTTTCTCGCATGAACTCACATCTCTGGACAGCGTGGCCTCCTCACTTACCACAAGTTGTTGAAACACTGCGGGTGTTTGAGCCGTCCTGTGGGCGATGATTCCTGGTGAAGAGGTAAATCCCACACCGATAATCGCGCCCTAAGTCAGAGGTGAAGTCCGGACCGTGAGTAAACCAGTCCAAAACGGTGTAGAAAATAACTTAGAATCGCGGGGAGGACTCAGTTCCACGGCAAGCTCAGAACCGCACTGGTGTTATGTGATGACGGAGCACCACGTCTGTATCATATCTTGCAATCGATGGCAAACAGGCATACGTGCACGCACATGCACACCCGAGCGTGCAATTCTGACGCGATGCGGCCAGACAGACGTCGTCTTTTTGAGTCGCACTCTCCCAGCGCGCACAGACAGACAGTGAGTGGTCCGTATCCCCTCTCTCGAGCTTTGAGCCTGACCGCGTGGGTGTGTATGTGTGTGTAAAGAGTGTGTGGGTGTGTACATAAGCGTGTCTAGTGAAAAAGAAGGGGGAAAAAATCTGCGCAACACGATCCGTGACCCATATAATCATTTCAAAGCAAGAATTACTAGCTTATATAGAGTTAATAATAGTGGCAATTAATTAGTCAACAAAAGTCGGAGTGTGCGCATTTCAACAAAAATAGCTAATTAAGCTACAATATAAATCCAAATACATTGCCCTAAAATGTCGACCTGTAAGTTTATGTTTTTATGCTAGCCTACTTAATGACGAAATCGGATTAACAATCCTTTATTTTACAGAACCAAGTAGCCAATAATGGGTATTTTTCTTTAAAAAAAAATCTTAATAATAATAATAATAATAATAATAATAATAATAATAATAGGATGCATATGCTTATTACATGTTTCGTCTATCTGTCTCAACGCACGATATTATCTCCATTTATGTTATATTTCCCAATTTTTGACTAAAGAATCGGTATGTTAATAGCCTACAACAGCTAGGCCTATTCCACTTATGATCATCTTGTTTTGTGCACTTCAATGCAAACATGTAAACGGTTAGGTTTTATAGACACTGGGTCGTTTAATTTGTGTAATCATTTTTATGATCGACTTACAAAGAGCTCCATCGGCACCTTATGAAATCATGAATTCCTAAAAATCAATTTTGACTCCCAGTGGACCATTTGTCCGTTTATTTGCAGATGCACAGTAAGGGAAGTTACTGTGGCGATATATTTTATTTAGGCCAAGTCACAAGGGCTATGCAGGCCAACAGGTTTTTACGGGCCTTATTGCTCAGTAAAAGTTTTATAGAAATGTAAGTCAGATTACGAATGTGTGCGTGAGTGGTATATGCGTGCTCTGCTCTCCTGTAGGCTATGTATGTATGTAGGCTATGTCAGTGCACAGATGAAGTGAACAGCTGGTTGAAATGCAAATGTTACTGAAAGATTCGCGGGCTGCAGGCTCGTTTGCATTATCATCTCAAGTGAGCCAAGTAGACCGGACGTATTTTTCACGTGCCTAATCCGCTTCTTACATTTTTAGTCATACACCCGTTAAACAAGTCATTAATGCGCTCGGCCACGTGGGAATTTCAGAACTGTGCTTGCCGTCACGCTCATTTTGCCAAGCGTCAGTCGTCACGTCGAATTGGACTCAATTTTTACCCATAAATCGAGCAGGGTGTGTTGTAATTCTGTACCACTACATGATTTTTTTTTTATTATTATTCATGATTGTGTTAGGTGTGAAATATTGGATAGTAGGCCTATCGCACTTTTGTGGATGCAACTGTGCTAAGTAGACTTATGTGACTATTATCAAGTTTATTTAATTGCATAGTTACATAGTACCTTTGTGAATAGTTTTGTTTGAAAAACCAAATCTTTGCAATGAATGATTTATAAATTGCCTCAGGCCATAAATTACCAGTGCTTGCTGTTTGTTTATAGTTTAGCGCTGTGTGTCTCTTACAGCTTTTAGGGTCAGATCATCCTCTAAAGCGTGACCTGTAAACATGAGCCCTTGTACATCATAACCAATTGATGAAGACAGCGGGGTCCAGAGACTTGTCTGCGCTAAAAACATCAGCCTTATCTGCTAGCATATTGCGCACATTCTGCGCTCGTCATATCAGCCCACAGAGGCATGGCTCTCCCAACAGCGCGCTTACCTTCATCTGGAGAGATAAAAAGAGAGATCCTTCACTTTCTTTCTCACAGAGGGAGAAAAGGTGCAGAGGAATGCTCGCGAGTTCAGAAAAAGGCGGCCGCGTGGAGACTCGTGTGCCTCGGGGGCAAACCGACAGCCTCTTTTCATTTCAAGCACTTATCGATTCGCTGTTGTCATCTTTGGCGACGCAGAAGGACACTTGAAAGAATTTCTGCCTCGGCTTCTGATGTGGGAGAGGAGGTGACCCCACCAGGCGCTGTGCTGACTCTTAACGAGCACATCAACCACTCGGCTCCTGCAGACACAGACAGCTATACATGATGGATATTAGATTTTTTTTATACCCTTCTTCTCACTATTCTGTTTCTATGGCAGATTCCGAAGTATTGGTATGGAAATATTTTGCGCAAATAGTAAAAGAAAAAAAAATGATATAGCCTACTGTCAGTTGGAGTTTTTTTTTTTTTTTTTGTGTGTGTGTGTGGTGAAACTGATATTAAAAGCAAAATATTCACCACCTACAACTCATTAATGTCACCATCAGCTTCATTAGAAAATGTTAGACGGAGATGTTGCTACTCGTGGATGTCTGTAGAATGTTATAGGCCAATGTACAACATCCTTTGTTACAGAAATGGTGCATGTGTAGGGAAGTGATGGATAAAGTAACATTCTATTAGTTCTGGCATTAGCCTGCAATAAAACAGCATTCCATCATTAGCCTATGTAGGCTATACATACCCACGAACTCAACAAATTCCTGTTTTTTCTGTAGTTGCCTTAATTACCTAGGATTTTAAACACAGCATATTTAAAACGGCTGGCAGTGAATACATCACCTCAAAATAAAATAATCTTTCATTTGATACAACCAGCTAGATGATTCATTCGGTTTCCCAGGAGGAGGGGAGATAGTGGAATAACTTGGCATGGATCTTTAGGCTTTCACCCACATGTGGGGTGATCGTTCGTGACATAAGGTGTGAGAGATGTATTGGAAATTTTTTAAAAGGTTTATACCCTCCGACATGCAAGATTAATAGTTTGGCATAACAAATTATTTTTCACGGGTTCAGTTTGGAGCGTGTCAGAGCGATTCCAGCTCTACACACAAGGAATCAATTAAATAATGATTAAATCAGACTGTGTATATGTGAGCACGAGTAATGTGGCTTCGCAGGGGGAAAAAAATCTCATCCTTTGGAGAACAACTTTTTTTCTTATTTTTTTCCTCACTACTAGAAAAAAAAAATCAATTTCCATGCAATGTTACAGGCCCAGCCGCCCAGGGTCTTGTGTGTCTGACTGCACATCATTGTAGCGCTCCACCCGCGAGTCAGAAAACTCTGTCAGTTTAATCAGGACCATCAATCCAGCGGCCCTGCAGTATTTAAGCGCGTTGTGGCCTTTGTATCCGTATGATTGGCTGGAAGGGATCACGGGCAGACCCCTGCTGCCGGAAAGCTCGAGTCGACTGGGCTGGAGACTGTTCGCAAGTGTCGCCTGCCTCGCTGTCTGGCCCAGTGCGCCACAGTCTCTTAACGACATTTACAGTCAAATGAGGGTTTCCAAAGCCACAAATCTTTAAACAAATCAGTTTATGTACTGCTAATATGTTAGACCAAAAGTAATGGCTTGGAAGGGTACTTTATTGTGGGTGTAACTTTCTCTACCATGCTACTTTTGTTTAATTCAAAAGAGTGAGTGCGAGGGAGGGGCGGGAAAAAAAGAGAGGGAGCGAGACAGAGCACGTTAGACAGTAAAATGCACTAAGGAAAAATGTTTGTGCTTCTGTATATTAAAGGCTATATCTCCAGGGAATTGTGTTATAGCATGTTTGACTGCTATGGAGAAAATAACTATTGGAGATGGTGAGTTCTGCTGGCCACACAGTAGTCATTCCATAGAGAGAGAGTGAGAGTGAGAGAGAGAGAGAGAGAGAGAGGGCAAGTAGGAAGACAAAGAAATGGTGCAAGCAAGAGACATTTAGAAATGAGGACTGTGTATGTGAGAGAAGGGTGGCGGGGGGCGGATGAGATGGTGTGGTGGATAAAGAAAGTTAGATGAAGAGGCCTGGGTGGTGAACGAATGTGAAGTAGCAACCCTGCTCAGACATCTCTCTCTCTCTCTCTCTCTCTCTCTCTCTCTCTCTCTCTCTCTCTCTTCCTCCCTCCCTCCATCCTTCTCTGTCTCTCCCATCCCGGAGGCTGCAGTGTATGTTTAAAAAGCACTCGGCTGTTTCGTCTGCTCGCCCCATGTAATTACCATCTCATTTGGCCCCCTCTGAAAGCGGCGTGCTGATGTCATGGTGGTTTTGGACTTCCACCACTTACTCGCTCACTCACTCCGCTAGGTTCTGAGCACGTATGCCAGCCGCCGGCTCACAGAGAAAGTGAGAGAGAGGAGAGAAGACAGAGAGAGAGAGAGAGAGAGAGAGAGAGGTTGCTGGGCTCAATGGAAGTAGTTTACCGTGACATGAGGCATGAGACTGTGTCAGCACCGCTCACAGCTGTTGCCATTTGCTTGTTTGTTGCATTGATGCAATGGGAATCAATAAGGACTGTGTGTTTGTATGTACTGTATGTGTATGTGTCTGGGGAAGAATGACTGGCAAAGACTGGGTGCGTGTGTGTGTGTGTGTGTGGTGTGTGGTGTGTTAAATATCACCTGCAACTGCTAAACACACCTAGGGTTAGGGCAATTAAGAAAGCAGTTGCTGTGTGTTAGCTACCTAACCTGTCAGAACACAATAATCAGCCCTTGCTGGGTGACTTGTGGGTGTGTGCATGTATGTTTGTGTATGTTTGTGTGTGTGCCCCTTAAATTCCAGACAACAACTGATAAACAAATATAGGCTTAGAGTCGTTGTTTAAGAAGGCAACAACCATGTGTAATGTGCTACACAACCCGTGTTGGCATGTTAAAATCACTCCTCGTGGGGCTGGGAAAGAAAAGTGCGTGTGTGTGTGTGTGTGTGTGTGTGTGTGTGTACCCTCATCCTCATCACCTATGCTGAGCGGGAGCTGTAATTGCCGAAGTGCTCGGTGCGGATCAATGGGGGGGCCTCGGGGAGACTCTCTCGTTGGCAGCGCCACAAACCTGCCGAAGGGGAAATCGGCCAAGAATGAAATTGGTGTAATCAAACGGCCATGATGTCTGCGCACGTCAATAACATGTAAAAGAGACGGGGCCGCTGGCAGGCCGCACTCAGGTGCGGGACCCAGACTGGGGAGAGGGCCGCCGCTCCGGATAATTGGTCCACAGTGGCAGATGAGAGGGAACCAGGGATAAAGAAGAAACCCTGAGTGAAGAGAGAGAGAGAGAGAGAGAGAGAGAGAGAGAGAGAGAAAGAGAGAGTTGGAGGGAGGGAGTGAGGGAAGAGGGAGGAATTGCTCTTGACAGGAGGTGGCGAGAAAGGGTAGAGAAAGAAATCCCTTATCCTTTATTTTTTCAGATTAAATTAGCCTAAAAACTGGGGTCACTGTCAACAACCTGAACCCTCTTGTCCATCTCATCTATGTGTCAGGCTGTTTCTCAAACAAAATTTTTTTGTACACTTTTTTACACTTAGTGTCTCCAAATAAAATTGAAAGAAGACTCGGTTAAATTGTTGTGTATCAATTGGTGTGTGATGTGCACAGCAAAGTTATACTTGTATGACACTCGTGTGTCTGTGTGTGTGTTGGTGAATAAGAGTGAAAAGAATAGTTTGTGTATGTGTGTGTTGGTGAATAAGAGTAATTGTGTACTGTATGTGTGTGCGTGTGTGTGTGTTTGTGTGTGTGTGTGTGTGGTTGCTAAATAAGAGTAGTAATCAGAACAGTTTGTGTGTGTGTGTGTGGTGTATGTGTGTGTGTGTGTGTGTGTGTGTGTGTGTGTGTGTGTATTGGTGAATAAGAGTGTGTGTGCGTGCGTGTGTGTGTGTTTGTGAGAGGCAGAGAAAGAGGGGTGTAAGTGAATAAGTGGGGGGTTGTTTAATCCAGTGTCTGTGTGAAACTGTTGACATTTGTGCTTTTTTTTCCCCTTCATGATGTGACTGGGGCTGTTTTTAGCTGGCTTAGCTACAAATCTCCCATGCAGCACGTTCAGCATGGCACTGCTCTTCGCTTCATTAATTATGGATACAGAGAGTGTAATCCGTACGCAAGACAGCGAAGAGAGAGGAGTGGAGAGCAGAGGAGAGGAGAGGAGAGGAGAAGAGATGAGAGAGGCCACGGCACTAGGTGGGGGGGATTCGGGGGGTTGGGAGTGGGACAAAGTTTTAAAAATATAGAGATAGATCGATATATTTTAAATTGATGTTGCCAGTTCCAAAGTTTTTTTTTTTTTTGATGGGTGTATTTTTTCCCCTCTCTGTTCATGGTTGCTTTGTCTACCTCTATCACTATTCAGGCCAAAACATGGATTAATGTGTGTGTGTGTGTGTGTGTGTGTATGTGTGTGTGTGTGTGTGTGTGTGTGTGTGTGTGTGTGTGTGTGTGTAGAGGGGGGGGGGGTCATTTGGTGTGGTGGTTTGGTTTTCTCTGTGTGTGTGTGTGTGTGTGTGTGTGTGTGTGTGTGTGTGTGTGTGTGATGGATCTTTTAGTCAGAGGAACATGTGGGGAGGGTTTGTGTGTGTGTGTGTGTGTGTGTGTGTGTCTCCTTGTGTCCTCCATTGATTATGTTTGCTCAGGCTTCTCACTGCTGGCTATTACTGGCGACGGAGAGACACACCCCTCCCTGGCTGGGGGATTATCCCACGGAGAGGAGAGTGAGCACAGGAGCACAGAGATGGAGGGAGACGCAATCTGGGCCCCCCAGCAATCCAATGTGGCTTCTCCCCGCGCATGGATCCCAAATGTTTGCCCTCAGCCCCCCCCCCCCCCCCCCCAACACACACACACACACACACACACACACACACACACACCAACT
Source organism: Sardinella longiceps (assembly GCA_027497455.2). Lineage (NCBI taxonomy): Eukaryota > Metazoa > Chordata > Actinopteri > Clupeiformes > Clupeidae > Sardinella > Sardinella longiceps. Next base: position 7,410,233 of record JAODXP020000010.1, on the reverse strand, counting down.
CCCCTCAACACTACTACTTTTTTAGTTGTTTGATTTTTGCGTGTAGTTTTGGGGCCTCCTCATGTTTCTCTTAATGGTGATCTCCCTCGCTCCACCCTCCTTCCCTCTCCTCCTCTTCTTCCTCCTCCTCTTCCTCCTCCTCCTCTTCCCCAGCGGGCCGCCTGCTTACGGGGCTCAGCTGTGGGCAGAGTGATGCATACTGCGGCCTGAGCTTTTCAGCCATCCTTCTGCTCTAATCTGCCTCAAGCTCTCCCCTCCCTCACACACACACACACACACACACACACACACACACACACACACACACACACACACACACACAGACTCGTGTGCTCTTCACTCCTTCACTTGCTCACTCGGTTCTGCACCGCCAACTCTGGTGCTACAGCTGCCCCTGTAGTAAAGGAGACATGTCTTTTTGGTTGATGATTTGTTTATTTTTGTTGTTGTTGTTGTTGTTGTTGTTGTTGTTGTTGTTGTTTGAGGTTGGGATGAGGTTTGGAAAAAAACAGATTAAATACATAGGTTTTGTCATCTTACAAATCAGCGTCTCCGTTGCGTCATCTTCTAAGATGAGGGCACTTGGTTCAGTTTGATGTCAGCATGGAAAAATAAATAAATAGATAAATAAATAAGTAACCCAGTCAAAACACAGCACTTATCATGCCATTGTTTCCTATCCTATTTCCTTTCTCTCTCTCGTCTCGTTTAGCCCTGTTTTTCCCTCGACGCATTTTCTTGCTGGTTTTCCCAGAGTGCACTGCAGCACTCTAGCCCTGGCGCGAGGCCCATCTGCCCGCTCGCTCGTGCTGAGTGGCAGAATCAAAGGGGCAAGACGTTAATCCTGATGAGACTATGCATCCACCAGGCGGGGTAATTATGTCACCCTCTGCCCAGCCGTAGAAGAACTGGAGGAGGAGGAGGAGGAGGGGAGAAGGAGGAGAAAGAGAGAGAGAGAGAGAGAGAGAGGAGGGAGGGAGGGAGGGAGGAGAGGAGAGCCCTCTTTGATCTGCCCCTTAAACCTTTTCCCGGAGGATTGGCCATCTAAAGATTCAAAAAGATACTTCCCTATTACAAGACCCACTGTGTGCCATGCTGCAATCTCCCTCTCTCTCTCTCCCCCTTTCCTTTCCTTTGCTTTGCTTTGCTTTCTCAATTACTGCTTCTTTTTCTTCCTTTTTACTGTCCTTTCTCTCACTCACTCTCTCTCTCACTCATTCTCTCTCTCCCTCTCGTTTTCTCTCTCTCACTCACACAGACATACACACACACACACACGCACACACGCACACACACAGAGACACCCTCTCTCTTTTCCACATACACACACACACACACACACACACACACACACACACACACACACACACAACTGCATGCACAGATGCACACACACACACGCAGACACACTCTCTCTCTTTCTCTTTCTCCCTCTCTCTCACTCTCTCTCTCACACACACACTCTACTTTTCTCCGGTAAATTTACACCCTGTGCTAGTGTGTTTGGATGAAGTGAGTTAACCTCTCAGGAGTTGTTCAGTTGCTCCTATACAACACTGGGAGCCATTAAATAACTAAGCTATCGGAGTAGCCTAAAAAGGAGCAATGTTTCTGTACACTTAAAAGGCAGTGAGAGGACATAACCTAGAAACTATGTTTAATATGTGTTTAATCTTTATTTTCTTTTTTTGTTTTATATTAATCAAGTGTACTCTTAATTCATTTTTCTATTCACAGTTGAGGTACAGTATTTTCAAGATTAAATATAGAGCCAGTCTCTGGATTTACAAGTGTTGTGGTTTAGTTGTTAATGCACAGTATAATACAGGATTATTTTTTTATCCATAGGATAATAAGATAGAAGTATTATTGCAATGATTTTCCATAAGTAGTTGATGAAAGCATTTATATACCTATTTAAAGATACACACACACACACGTACACACACACGTATACATACACAAACAACACATACATTTATACACTGACACTTCTTCAACATCAAATATGCACATACAGACACACACACACACACACACACACACACACACACACACACACACACACACACACACACACACACTAGGCTCCTAGAGCTATACTGTAGGCATAGCGTTATTTCCTCGAATCCCCTTCTCTGTCACTCGACCCCCAGAATAATCCACTGTAAGTGATCCCATGTCCAGCGCTTTATTTCTGTGGATCCTGTGGCCTCATCAGCCAGCTTAGGAGGGAGTTAAACCTGTGTCCACTCATCCTCCAGGCACCGCCGCTGCGCCAACAGCCCTGCCACTCCGATCGGGATCAAAGCCTTCGTCCGTTAGCGGGGTGGCTACGACGCAGCTTAGTGAGGGAGAGGAGAAGGCATTAAGCATATCGCAAGCCTAAATCTGACATGTCGGGTTGCGCTGGTGTAGATTAGCCGGGCTATGGAGGTTTACGCACAAATACCAGCGCTGATGCCTTTGATGTGTCTCTCTTTACGCTGAGGAGTGTTTTTGTTTGTGTTCCTTGTGCAGTAAGCTTGTTGTTGTCATCTTGAAGTGACAAGTGCTCAGTTGCATCATGCATTGGCTTGCCATTTTATGTTTTATGGTGAAAAATGGTGTCTATTTACAAAATGAAAATGTACTTTGTTACTCCATTCTCCTCTGGTGCCTCAGTGACAAGATAATGACCTGTCAGGTGTGCATTGTGAAATTACTCCGAGAGCTGAGCTGGTAGAGTACTGTACAACTAGGGAGATATTTTCACAGGTGACTGTCAGCTTATGTGCAACATTTCCAATAGGATTATAACTGTAAATTACAACTCACTGCAGTCTGGTGAAGATTACCTGGAACAAGACACACTTTTCCTGCCAATGGGCTTTTTGGCTATTTACTTGTTGGCCCATCACTGACATTCTCGCCTTTTGCCATCATTTGGCTGTGTGTGTGTGTGTGTGTGTGTGTGTGTGTGTGACCATGCTCCCAGGGCCTGGAGCAATCAGTCACCAAGGGAGTCCTATCCTCTCTGGGTAAATCAGAAGGGGGAAAGAAGTTCCTCTTTGTGGGGGCCTTTCAAAGCTGCCACAAACAACAAAACTGCCACCCAAATGTTTTTTTTGGCACTTTACTATGGGGCTCTCAGCAACTTGTGTTGGTGCAATGCCATATAGTTTGTATAAGCATATGCACTAACACGCCTGCCCAAATATAAGCCTGCATGTGTATTACTGCATCTATCTGCTCAAGTGGTGTAGGGGACATCAACACTGTACTGGGCTACTTCATAGGACTAAATCCAGAGAATTTTCTGAGCACATAAGTAATGATTTGAACTTTTTATTGGGTGCTTTTTATTGGACGCTTCACGTACAGTATCTTTCAGAGTCAATGTAGGGGACATACACTTTCAGCTTGCTTCTTTGGGGGCAGCTGTGATCTTCTGGTTCAGGCTTGTAACCAAAGGGATGCCAGTTCGATTCCCAACCAGTGCACTAAGGCTGAAGTGCCCTTGATCAAGGCACCTAATCCCTCACTGCTCCCTGGGCCCTACTGCTGCTGCAGCAGGCAGTCCACTGCGTCAGGTTGGTCTGGTCAGTGTGTGCTGCTGCATCTGACTGTGTGTTCACTATGTGCTGTATGTGTTTCACTAATTCCACACACTGTTCCCACAGTCTCAAATGAGGATAAATTAACTTCATGGGGGCTTCGGTCCAGACAAAACAAACAAACACACACACACTCACACATACACACACACACATTAGGGCTCATAGATTGCTGAGGAACATCCATCCACTATCCAAGTCACAAGCCAGTCAGGCTCTCTCTCCATGCCATCATCATCATCATCATCATCATCATCCTGCAACCCACCTGCTGTTCCCTGTTGGACAACACCATAATGTCATCGCAATGACCAATCACCTTTTCCCTCATGCAGCGCTGAATGCCATGCGCCCTGCTCAGAAATGCCCAGTCCTGTTACTCTATCCCTCACCGGAGTGCGCTGAAGTTGCTGACGACAGCGGACACCAAAAGGCGCCATAAATTTTGGTCCTGTCCGTGGGTGATTTGTTGGGTGCCACATAGCTGCGAATAAATGCCTAATAGGCCAAGCTGCAGGGTAATAGTCCTTTATTTCGAGAGCTGATGGGGGGGCCCTCGTAAATATTGCCCAAAATAAAAATGTTCCGAGTGCTCCTTTTGATGGACACCTTTGCTTGTCGTCTGGTCAGCAGCCCTGGCATGCAACAGATGCCCGGGGAACATCAGGGGGTTTCCAAGGAGAGACCCTCAACTCCCCCACACACCCTTTCAGACACACACACACACACACACACACACACACACACACAGGCTGAGTGGCAGATGACCAACGCTCCATTCTGGAAATCGTAGTAGATTCTAGTTGCAGTTTAAAATGGGAACACTGCTAACAGGACAGCTCCTTTACAAACACACTAATAAATTTGTTTTAATAATCATACATGCAGAACTGCACTTAAAGTTTAACACTTGTAGCTAACCTGGCTAAAAAAAGTTTCTAACAAAACTGTGCTCTCAGTGTTCTACAATGTAGCTAATCTTTGATAAATTTGTTTTATGCAAACTAGTCTTCGCAGGACTATGCGCACTGGTCTTTGCATACTACAGCCTGCTAAATGTAGCCATACTATAACATGTTTGACAGATATATCCAGTATCATCTTTTCTGTTGACTGGCTATTAGTTACTATTAAGCCATTCGTCACTGCATGGGGAATGGCGTTTGGTGTAAAAGTGTGAGGTGGGTTCCATGCGATGGCAGACAGATTAATGGAGACGACTCCGGCTTCTCGCACTCAGCAAGTTCTACTTGCACATTAACTTTGTCACGGATGGGAGATTCTGCAAGGAGTGTTGATACTTGGCTGGAAGTTACATCTATGCACCCCATACTGACACACAGCCACACACAAACACACACACACACACACACACCACACTATTCACTCAATCTCTTTCTGTAGCAAGAAACACATACTGTATGTTCATTCATGTATTTCGATGATGTGCCTATATAGACAAACTGATGTGCATATCAAAATGATACACAAAAGTTCTATCAAGCACTAACACGCAGGCACACATTCACATGAGCGCGCGCACACACACACACATACACACACAGAAACACACTTTGAGCGAATGCATCTGAGAGCTTGAGGAGTGACATGCGATGAGCTAAGCTGCATTTGGCTCTCACGCTCGTCCGTGTGGCCGGCGCTGAAGGGGCTGTCAAGGCCGCTCTCTGGTCCCACTCCTCTCGCGTTGCACCCCGCAGCAGCAGCAGCCTTGGCATGACACGCCACATACACACACACACACACACACACACACTCACACTCATACGCCGCTCTCTACTCTTCTCCCCAGTCCCATCCCGTGCTCACCTCCTCCCTCCCTCCTTCGCTTCCCTCCTCCTCCCGCTCTGCCCCGGCTCTCTCTCTCTCTCTGTCTCTCTCTCTCTCTCTCTCTCTCTCTCTCTCTCTCTTTCTCTCTGGCCTAACGGAAAACACATTGGGCCACAGCCCTCAGACCCTCTGGGCTGCTGACGGACACGAGTGGAAGTGTTAAATCCATCAGCCATTCCAGCGTGTCTCCAGGGTCTGGACACATTAAGAGATAGACGCCACCCTTTCGAAGGGCGCTGTGCCAGATCGTCTTTTCCCATGTGAGCACACATATGAGTGTACGAACGTACTGTACACACGGTCGAAAAACTTTAACGAGATTCACCTGCCTTCCCTTGATACACACTCACTCACACGGACAATTAATAAGCTTCACCTGCTACAGACACTAACATACGCAACGTCGCATGTGTGTGCACGCATGTATGGGGCTTTTGTTTGCGCGACTGTCCCCTTAAGCTTGGACATGACTTCATGTTGCATGCCTGAGTGAGCTTGGCAAGTGTGTGTTCGTGGCCACGTTTGGCCCTTACGGAACGGCGAGACCCCCACACCCCCCTTCTCTCTATTCCTCTCTCCTCTTTCCTCTCTCATCTCTGAATGTAATGACCGAGATTCATGACTCGAGAGAAATTTGATTAGTGTCGTTATTACGGCCGCTGTCCTGGCCAAGCATTCCATTCGGATGAGCGAGATGGCGTTCTGACCTGCCCGTGGCACTACGGATCTCCACTAGAAGCGCAATGGCATTCACAAATGAGGGCCCGCTCGAGAAAAAAAAAAAAAAAAAAAAGACAGGGGGTTCGGTCGGCCCGGGATGTTTTGGGCCGGCGGTACCGTGGTTACGTCGCTGATGGATTGGTCTCGAGCGATTCGGCTGCGGGGATATCAAAGGCCTCGCGGCCGGAGAGGGGAGTGGGGGGTGGGGGGGTGAGTGTGGAAAAGTTTCCTGGAACGGAGTACAGCCATGGGAGCCCCAGGGGCGAGATCGAGAGGAAAAATTGGTTACTGTGTGCGCAGGGAGCATCCCACATATAAATCACATGTGAGCAAACTTCAGCCCGCCGTACTCCTCAAGAGGTCTCTAAAATGTCATCAGGACCTTAGAGTTTGACACGGCTCAACAGTCTACTTCATTTACCCATAATGCTAATATTATTACCTGACTTTGTTTTCCACCAAGATACTCAGGGCTGGCATAGTTGGATATTGGCCAGTTTACTGTAGACAGTATTGGCTTGATTGGCTTGATTGGGGTAGTAAGTAGGCTATTGTATTGGTTTGATTGATCTCCAGGTAATGATTATAACCAATCACACAGCAGTAACTGAATACTATACCTTCCTGCACATTTTTGTTTTCTGGATTAGGTATTATGGGTGTGTCTACGCCCACTGTACCGGTATGTCTTTTTCATATGTACTGTATGTGTGGGTGTAATACCGTCTGTTATTGAGAGGGAAAAGTTAGAGCTAACTCCTTTTTCTTTCTATCAATCATCTCTCTGTCAGTCTATCAGTCCATTTGTTTCTGTATCACTACTCCTCTAATCTATACACTGGAGCACACCCTGTTTGTGTGTGTGTGTGTGTGTGTGTGTGTGTGTGTGTGTGTGTTAGAGAGTGAGAGAGAGAGAGAGACCCTTGGCACCTGTCATGGCCGATGTGTGCCCCCACTCCACCCTGTGCCTGACTCAAAGCGCTTTACAAGGTGAGAAGTGCCGGTCCCCGCGGCAACAATGGAAACAAGAGACGAGCCATCAGCTGCTCTCATCCATCACACTTCAATCAATCACTGTCGCCGCGGCGACTGCAGCATGCAGGGCTGCCTGCCCTCAGGAATGCTGGGTAAATGCGGACCAACTCGCGGGCACTTGGGGCTTGACAATTGTGAGTGTGTGTGTATGTGTGTGTACTGGTGAGTGTGTTGGTGTGCATATGGGTTGGCACGTGCATTTTGGTATGTATGATGTATGTGTCTGATGTCTGTGTGTGTGGGGGGGTGTGTTGGTGGATGATTGTGTGTGTGTGTGTGTGTGTGTGTGTGTGTGTGTGCCCGCATGCATGCTCTGTATAAACCAACAAGTATCCACTGCAAACCACATCCATCATCGCAATGAGTGCTTCCAGAAAAATCTTTTGTGATGGAGGATCAGGAATGTTTATCTGGGCCCGAGCTCAGAGGGCGACGCTGAGCAGGAATGCTGACCTGGGATCACATCTTTAGCAGCGGCGAGGGAATAAAGCATACAAGCTGTTCCTCGATCAGCTTCGAGGATTGCGTGCTGCCGGAGCTGGATGGGTTTCCTGGGGTCACACAAAAAAGCTGTTCCTCGGTCAGCTGGCTAATTGCCCGATTTCATATGGTTAAAAACACAGAGGCTGTTCCTACTTCCTACGTCAGCTCGCAAGGTTCTCTCTCGGTTTGCTTTCATTACAGATGACTAATCTGAGAACACAGCACACGGACGCCATGAATTCTTTGTAGATCCATTTATGTAAAAGCTATGAATGAACATAAAGGGCTAGGAGAATGTTTGGCAGTCAGTAGGCACACTAATTATACTTCACAAAACAAACTGGTGTTTTGTAGCTTTTTGTCACACACCTGTTAAGATTCAACTGGAATGATCCAGAATGTCTGTATTACTGGCAAGCTCCCCACTCCAACGGACACCACAATTTTGATGTATTAGTCTGATTTACAATAGTTTGTTTCCAAATCAATGCTTTTGCGGTTCACGAATACATTTTTTGATTTTGATGTAGTGGAAGAGTGTTTTTACTGATCTTCCTCCCTCTCTCTCTGTGAAAACTACCCATGGTGCCATCTTGGACAGAGTTGGCTGAATTTCTCTTGAGTGGAGGGAGCTATGCTCAGTCTTTCCAGAATGATCCACCACATAAACCACACCTCAAACGTCACTCAACGACCAGCCAGCAGAATTTATGGTGGGAACATTTTGATTGGCAGCAGAGTGCAGAAAGGCTTTCCCTCAAGAGCACACAGAACTCCCTGGACTTGGTTTCGCCTCTGAGGCACCCTCTCATGTAAACGCCTGTAGCGATGAACTCCTCGCTCTGAAACAGCCATGAGGCTGTCATGTCTCATGCAGTTCAAACACTTGTGTAGTCATGTTTCATAAACTCACTTTACTGCACAGAGAATCATAACTTAAAGGAAGAGTCAATCAGCCCATATGTCTGTTCTTTGAGGCTGCTGAGTGCTATCTATATAGGTATTGGTACAGCAGCGTTTAGTACAAGGTAGACCAAGTATGTAAACCTGTAGCTAATGCTAACAGATGCAGGCATATGAAAATTACCTTTCATGCCCTCATGAGTTTAGCCTGGCTACCGGCAAACTAAATAATCACATGTGATATTTAGTCTGGAAACCAACCTATTCATTTTCTCGTAGAGTAAGCATGGTTTAAGATTGACAAGAGGCGTTTATTGTGCACTATGAATGTCTATCATTGGCTCATAGCCAACAGATTACGTAAAATGTATATAACTCCCGGGCTAGTCCCTCCTCGTTCTGTGATTGGATCCCTAAAGCAGGTCTCAAAATCGGCCATGGTCACCATGGTGCTTTGCAAAGCGAAATGAAAAGGAACACTTTAATCAATTACAGCTTGAATATAACATAATTATAATTAGTCTACTTAGTAATTATTTACTAGTGTTAAAAGAATTTAAAAGAATTTTGGATAAAATATCAACAATGTTTACAAAATCAAAGTAGTTGTTGGCTGTACATCGTCCCCTTCCTATAACAACACAATGACCAGGTTTGAAGTGGACATTACACTAGAAGGCTTGTGATAGAAGGGGACTTGGAGTGTGGAATGTCTGAACTGCCTTGTGGCCTCAGTGTTAAGGAAGGAGGAAGACGCACACCACTGTCCACCTGCAGCATGGTGTAAATGAGATGGAGTTTACAGTAATATCCCTTCCTGTAAAAGAAAAATAGGGGGAGAAAAAATATAATAATCCCACATCCGCAAATGGAAACCCCATCAGAAAAAAATTCCAGATCATTTATTATTTATCTCAGCCCCTGGCAGAGCAGGGGAGTCGAAGTGATGGAAGTCTGGGGCTGGAAATGGAGGTGTATCAGAAGATGGTTGATGTACAGCCGTCAAACTCAGCCAAGCGGAAAGGATGCCATTTATTGCTCAATCTGCCTATAAGCCTTCCCTCTAATTTAATAACATGGCACTTTCAATTTCTTTGGCTCAAAGACGCAATTGGTCGCTGATGTGCATCTTCTCACTCACTTTCTCTCTCTGCCTGATCAGAAATTGGTCATCTGAAGCAGATATACTGCTCTGATTTGAAATATACACATTTCTGAGAGTGTTAGGGTAACACTTACCTGGATTTAGGTTCAGATCCATATGCTAGTGCACCTTGTTCGACAGAAAATTTGTGTTAATTTCAAAGACCTTTTATAGCTAGTGTGCAAGCAAGCCAAACAATGTTCCTTTTTCTTTTTTTCTTTTTTAAAAAGGGGGGGATGGCAGTGGTGAATTTTATGATGACAGAAATTGCGCTGCTCTGAAAACAGTCGGAACACAGCGTGCAGCCGCCATGAATGATGGCCTGTGGAAGTCAGCTACTGGCTGCTCCTGTGAGCTTTTCAACTTTGAGAAATGCCTTCCTGGTTCAGGAGGCCCTGCTCCGTTGTTTGTGTCCTCCTGCCATTAAAATGATTCTACGTTTGATACTCGGATAAAAATCTCTGTCTCTTTACAACACTCTCTCTCTCTCTTTCTCTCTCTCTCTCTCTCTCTCTCTCTCTCTCTCTCTCTCTCTCTCTCTGTATGGCTCTCTTCAACTTGCTCTCTCTGCTGGTTGGTTGCTTGCATGGTGTGGTTGTGAACTCCTGGAACAAGAGTTCTCCTGCTTGCTGACAACCCCTCGTGGCTCTTGGCGTTGTCTCGCGTTGAAAGATTTCCTCTTTCGCAATTCCGAGCTCCCTCTTCTGGAATTCCCCTGGTTTGGGAAAGGATCCACCTGGTTTGAGGTCTCCCCCATCATCTTTTCAAAAAATTATTATGGTCGGTCGCACTTTTGGGAATCATGCTACGCATGATCTTTCTGAATCTCGCTGCCTGAGGGCACATCAGTGTTGACTGCTACTGTTATGGTGGATCTTCAGCTCTCTCTCTCTCTCTCTCTCTCTCTCTCTCTCTCTCTCTCTCTCTCTCTCTCTCCGTGTGTAACCTCACTGTGGTGGAATGTGAACTAGACTGACTTCTTCATGTTCCGTCTCTCCCGCAGCCTTTTCTCCGTCTCTTGGCCAGACCATCTGCCTCTGGTCTTGCTTCCACCTCCACTCCTGATGAAGTTAATGAAATTAAGAGAGGAATGGAAACATCCTCCTGTTATCTGTCTGGACTTTTTTTTTCTCTTCGTCTTCATCTTCCCCTCCTCCTCCTCTCAGTCCTCATCGCTCACCGGCCTGTCTGTGTCTCTTCCAGAGTCTGCATGGGACGGCATTCAAGGAACCACACTTGATACCCAGACTCTGTTGCTCTGGAACCTATTAAGAAAGTATATTAAATGCCGTCCTGAGTCATTTGATTTGTTGTCGAGGTTATTAACCCTTAAGTGGCTCACTGGCGCCTGTAAATACAAAAGGACAGGAAATCGGAAAATATCCTGATCTGTGATGAGTGGTTTTTTTTTGTGTGAATTGTGCGGCTACACAACTTGTTTATTTGTCCAAATCTGTTGGCTATTTGTTTACACCTTGAGGACAGAAGAAATCATCAGAACTAGTAGTGAACTACTACTAGGCTGACCAAATTTAAGTCCTCCGTCAAATAACAACAACAAAAAACAAACTCTCTCTCCAAGTTTCTCTCTCTCTCTCTCTCTCTCTCTCTCTCTCTCTCTCTCTCTCTCTCTCTCTCTCTTTCACTCTCTCACTGGGTCTAAACATGCAGGAAGCTGAGGGGCAGAAAGAGAGAGGGATGAGAGTGGAATCAAAAAGGGAGGTTTTCACTCTCCTCCCACGGGCTTCTGTCTGCACTCTGTCTCCTCCCCTTCCTTCTGTGCACTCCTCTCCTCTCCTCCTTTCTTTCTCTCTCCTTCCCTCCCTCCCTCCCTCCCCCTCTTCCTGCTAATATCAGCACATCTGACCACTCTGAGTCCTGACTGACGGCGTCGGCTCTACGGCTCAGAAATGTGTCGATTGGGCATAAAGCGGGATTGGAGCGATGCGGAGGCAGAGGCTGCGTTTCGGCCGCTCCGAGTATTTTCCATATCAGTGATCTGATCCCGTAGCGCTCCAACCACAGCTGTAGTCGCCAGTTTCTGACGGCTGGAACCCCCACTTGCAATGCACACCCCCCCCCCCCCCCCACACACACACACACACCCCTCTACCATACAGAGCTTTAAATGCACAAACTTTTTTTTTTTCAGCTGTTGAGGTCGTCACTAATACTGGATACTGCAACAAAAGCAAAGTGAAAATACTTGCTTTCTGATTTGTCTCATTAGAAAGTTACTTTGGATATAAGGCACTGAGAATGTAGCTAAAATGAAGTTCTAGCTCACTCCGAACCTGCTGCTGTACGCCACTTTTCTGTAACGGGGGGAAGAAAGCCGTCAGATGCAGTGTGTGTGCAGGGCTCTCAGGGAGCTTTAAGTAGCTGCTTTCATCAGTTGAATTCTGCAGCTCTTTGGGTAATTATGCCCGCCGCAAGCCAGCGCTGCCAAAGTAAATTGGTAAAACATTGGCACATAAAACAGAATAGGAGCAGAAAATTGCCCCAACAGCTCCACTGCTCGAAGGATATCAGCTTTGTAGACTTGGGCACACACACACACACATACACACACACACAATTTACTAAAAAAGAGAGATGGGCACAGTTTTGCACATACATATTTTATAGATGTGTATACACACACACACACACACACACACACACACACACACACACACACACACACAAATGTCTTACCACATCTTACCAAAAAACACATGTTACATGTGCTGTGCTTATTAAGGCATTTACACACGATTCCACAAATATACGTGTCTTTTAAAGGAACAGTGTGTTGTGTTGGCTTTGGGCCTTGGACACACACACACACACACACACACACACACACACACACACACACACACACACACACACACACACACACACACACACTTTCAGCGAATCCGTGGGGTAATGGCAGCATGGGAGCCCCCTCAGATGCCTGTATGAGTGACTTGTGGCCCTCAACATTAGTCTGAAGTGGCATGGTGTGTTTGAACTTGAGATGGGTGTAATCTTAGACTGCTCTCTCTCACCGCACAGCCCAATGCAACTCAAGGCCTCGTCATATGAAATTAGCCTTCGTCTCGTGCCAGAAAACCTCCACGTCTTGCTGAAAAGCCTGCAGCCAAAGGGAAGAACTACTGTAACTGCGAAAGGAGATGCAGTCTGGTTGGTTGGCATAATGAATGCTATGCCACAAAAATATATATAACTTTTTTTTTCCTTTTTGTTCAGGATCTGATCCACCACAAACACACACACACACACACACACACACACACACACACACATAGAGATGAGCATTCTTGAAATTCCCTGTGTGCATGTGAGCATGATAAAGTGTATGTGTATAGATGTTTATGTGTGTAAGTGTGTGTGTGTCTGTGTGTGTGTGTGTGTGTGTGTCTGTGTGTGTGTGTGTGTGTGTGTGCGTGTGTGTGTGTGTGCGTGTGTATCTGTATATTAAGTTCTCCTGAATGTTATAGTTATAATCACATTCCTTTTCTCTTTGTCCTGACACTTCAGTCTCCCCTGGAAAGAGAGAGAGAGAGAGAGAGAGAGAGAGAGAGAGAGAGACTCCCGGAAAGGTCTCTTCACCAAATCTGTTTGCAAAAGATTATCCCCTAATTCCTCTTCACAGATCCCCCTCTCTGATCACGGCGCTGATGACCTACAGTATGTTAGTGTGATGTGATGACAATTAGAATGATTTAGTGCAGTCCCACACCACATTACACTCCACTACGCTGCACTTCCCTACGCCACACCACACCACACCAACGCCCTCAAAACGTTGCGCTGCTTCCATCACCCAATCATGGTGTGATGTGTCTTTTACGCCTACAATTTTCTTTTTTGGAACACTTTTTTTTCCTCCACTGACACTGGTGTTTTATGGGGAATTGAACCCCATCCAGGAAGAAGTGAGGGACGAACGAGAGTTACAGTGGAGTGTTGCTGGGATACGCAGGCACTTCTTCCCTCCTCTACGGACTCATCCGTTAGCCCTCCGGTCCGACCACAGTGACCCAAACAACAGGCCTCCGGCAGCAGAGGAGCCCCATAAAACTGTCAGGGCTCCATCCATCAGCACCCCTAGTGCCCACCAGACTACGATAGCCTAGCGTTAACGCTAGTGCTAATGCTAGGCTAATGCGCTAATGCTAGGTCTGCTCTGCTGCTGTCGGAGAAACCCATAAAGAATTGCAAACCTCACCAAACAAACAAACAAACAAGTGGTCAGGAGTCTGGGAAGTGCGAGGGAGAGAGAGAGAGTGAGTGAGTGAGAGAGGGAGGGAGGGAGTGGTGGAGTAAAGAGGAGAGGAGTGACTGGCATATGAGTTAATTAGCAGCTTTAAAGAGGGTGCACAAAACCACAGACATGGAAGCTTGCACTACTACAGAGAGCTGTACTTGCCACTGGGGGAGCAGGCTGCCCTGTTCCTCTTTATCCGCCTGCTACGCTTTTCCATTTTTAGTCAATCCTACACACACACACACACACACACACACACACACATTGCCTTGCTTTCTCTTTCCTTTTACCTTTCTAATCCCACCATTTTATATTTCTTTGCTTTTCTTTCTCTCACACCTCACTTCAATCTCTCCCTTCATTTCTCTCTATCCCTGCATTTCTTTTAATAGCATGTGTGATGATGATGGCTGTGTGTGTGTGTGTGTGTGTGTGTGTGTGTGGCTTTAGATGAGTTTGGGATTGAGGAGGTGCTTCTGCTTTTACTGCTGCTCAGCTTTGATGGGGCTTCCAGCGCTCCAGCGGCCGATTGCCTTCAGATGCCTCCCTCTGCACTGGAAAGTGCTGAAGCGGCACTAAAGTGATTGCAGACAAGAGGAGAGAGAGAGAGAGAGAGAGGAGAGAGAGAGTGTATGTGTGTGAGAGAGAGAGAGAGCGGGTGAGAGGGAGAGAGACAAAAATTCAAACTAACGATAACAGACTGACGCAGTGCACAGGCCGTATGTGAAAATAAAGACATGATTTTTGTGGTCACTTGGCAGTAAGGCATATCTGTGTTGCACAAGCAGTTCCTCAGCTTCTGTCCAAAACTTTCACTGGCTTCACTTCTCCACACCCCTCTCTCCCTCCCTCTCTCTTTCTCCCTCCCTCCCTCCCTCTCTCTGAACACCTCCTCCCTCTCCCTGTGGTAGCTTCTTCCTCACTTTCTGTTTAGTCCACCCCTAAACAGTAAGTGAGGAAGAAGCTACTGTGTTAATAGTACATCTGTACTGGTGTCGTTACATTCTTAAATTCTTACATTCTTGAAACAAACTTTTTCCCTATTATTATTTTATATACTTTGCTGTTTAGCCTAGAAATCTAAACAGGTACAGGTAAGAGTAGCGAATCAATAGTTTTGCTCAGCCAGTATGGCAAGCCATGGCCATAGGGCTTCAGAAGGTTCTGCGATTAGTCCTACCAAGGGTGCCCTTTGCTCACAGATATTTATTTGGTTGTTTGACACCACAGAATAGTTTTGTTCTACGACACATGCATCTGAGCATCACTTTCAAATTTATTAGTTAGACTTTCTGACAACGGCATTTCCGACAAATCCAGACATATCATAACACAAAGACCAATCATAAATGATGCGACACAACAAACACACACATGCAGACACACACACACACACACACACACACACACACACACATGCCCTTGAGGCATGCCAGCGCTGCCACAGCAGTGTGTCGCCACTCCAGGCCTGACCTGTAAAAGTCGGCCTAGATGACACAACCTTCTGACCCATAGGGTATTTATAAGAATTAGGGGGAGATGCTCCAATGTGGGCCAACGGCCAAGAGGGGACGACTGTGCATTTGTAGGCATGTGTGTGTGTGTGTGTCTGTGTATGTGTGTGTGTGAGACTGACTGTCCGCCTGTCTGTCTGTCTGCAGGTCACTATTGAGTCACACATCGGCAGCTGCAGTTCTTGTGGCTACAGTGAACATGGTATGCAACACACACACACACACACACACACACACACACACACACATCTCTCTCTCTCTCTCACACACACACACACACACACACACACACACACACACACACACACACACACACACACACACACACACACAACGCTAGAGAGGACCTCTTGCTCCTGCTGATTGCCGGTGTTTGTTCATGTCTGGTGCTGTGGTCTGTCTACTGCTGTTCACTCCATCAAGAACTAGACATTAGGGAAACTGAATGCTACTTGAAAGTGCTTTTGTGTCCCAAATAGCCACTGCAACAAGAGAAGGCCACAGAGCGCTCACACACACAGGATGGGTGCAGGGCCATCGCAACAGGACAGGCAAACCAGGCAATTGTCTGGGGCCCCAGGCTGAAAGGGCCCCCCAAGAATGACTGTTTAATTTAGTTGGTGGTGTTTTTCAATAAATATGACAGTTAGACAATTGCAAGTTCAAAAATTTTGAATGAAAACAAACAATTTTATATAAACAGAGAAATTAGCATCATGATGAGCTATGATCAAGCCTTCTTCCCAAGTTTGTGTATTTTGTGTTCTACAAAAGGAATACTGATATTTTTCATATCTGGGACAAAGACAAAATCTAGTTTTAAATCAAACTTCTAAAATCTACTTTATTTGAGAGCAAGTTGCTGCAGCTGCATAGCAGACTCTGGGTATAAATCAAACACAATCTTATAAATATGCAATAAATAACATAATAAATACATGCAATTAATAGATTAGTACATTCTTTAATAACACTATTTTCCACAAGAGTAAATTAAATTACATAAACCAGCTGTTTCTGCATTTCACTACAGTGGTAATGACATCACCCCAAGCTTAATAATTCCTCTTCTTCCTGTCATTCTCCTCTCCTCCTCCACCTCCTCCTCTGCATTCTGCTTTTCAGCTCCGTTATTATTTTTGGTGTCCTATCAGGGTTGCATTGGGCCACAGTTAGCTTTTGTCACTTTCACCCCAAATAGCCTGATAATAACACCCCATTTGTTTTGTCCCAACCAAAGCCTCACTTCACTTCACTTCACTTCACTTTACTTCACAGCTTTCAACCGTTTCCTTATATAAGAGAAATGACTTCAAAATATGTAACCCAGTGCCTTGGGATGGCACGACCAAGTGTTGGATCGGTTCATATATGACCCATCTCTTGGGTTATTTTTATTTATTTATTTATTTTTTAACCCAATCGTTTTTAGAGTGAAGCCTTCAACCTTTTCCTTATGAAGGAGAAATGCATTGTGGGACTGTATGCACAGTGCTGAGACTCGTTGAGACCCTTCTGTGATAAACCCTGGGGTTGATGGGATACCTGCCGCTGCTGCTGCGGACGCCACCGCCACCGCCACCATCGTGCACAGGGAGGACTTGGGGACTCCGCGGCTGTGTACGTCTCCATGGTTTAAAATGGAAGCCCATGTGTTCCTGGTGATTTCCATGCTTTAGCGCCTCGCTGTAATTTCTATTTCGGTGGCTAACAGGCATCTAGCCGCTGTGCCCCGAAAGTCTTTGTGGTGCTCAGCCCTCGCTGACATATCTCCCCAAATCAAATTCAAAACAGATGCCTGACTGCATTTCCGCAAATCCGCTTTTTATTCATGTTTTATTGCATATTGACTCTGTCATCTGGGGATGAGAGGGGCGCGGGAGAGAGAAGAAAGAGAGAGAGAGAGAGAGAGAGAGAGAGAGAGAGAGGGAGGCCTACTGAAGAACAATCAAAACAAAATAGGCCTCGCTCTGGAGATATGACACTTTTCCAGCATGTCTGTGTTTTGGGAGGTGGGTGTTAGACCTGGGGTTGGTGCTGCTGTTGCTGTGGGCTGTCAGACACACAGATAGACACTGGGCTTTGGTGGGATATGGGATATGGGTATGTGCTGCCTGTTGTCTGTGCATGTATGTGCTTCTGTCTATCTGTCTGTCTGTCTGTCTGTCTGCCAGCTTGCCTGTCAGTGTGTCTGTCTTTCTGTCTCCCTCACTGCCTGTCTGTCTGTCTGTGTCGCTGTTGCTGCTGCTGCTGCAGTTATGAAGTCCTCGGCTGGCGGTGGGCTTTGTGTCGCTTGGAGCGCTGCCCGTCCAGATGTTTTGCGCTCCACCGCCGCGTCGGGCTCAGCCGCTCGGCTCGGCGTGTCGTTTTTCAAACCCTTGCTCAACACCCACACGCAGCTCCACCTCTGCGAGTGAAATCAATACGGATTTAGAGGGAACAGAGCCCCGGCATAATTTAGTGGGTGCTGGACTGGCATCTTTTAACACTTTGGAAATTATACTTTGGAGGGAGAGAGGGAGAGAAGAAGGAAAAAAGATGCATATGAGCGAGAAGGATTTTTGTGGGCTGGTGTGTGTGTGTGTGTGTGTGTGTGTGTGAGAGAGAGAGAGAGAGAGAGAGAGAGAGAGAGAGAGAGAGAGAGAGAGAGAGAGAGAGAGAGAGAGAGAGAGATACAAAATGTGTTAGAGTTTGTGTATGTTAAAGAGTGCGTGTTGTAAGTAGAAAATATCAATATCAGTTTCAATCAAACAATGTAACATTAATACCTAGACTCCCTCACCACCCATCCCCCACCCCGTTTGTGAATCTGATTGGTCACTGGAGGGGAGGTTTGTGTGTGTGTGTGCGTGTGTGTGTCTGGCTCAGTGTTTGTATTAGCTATCATCTGAATCGGGCACGGAGGAAACAGTGCTCATTCACTGACCTTGTTAATTAGCGTGAAACACGGTACCCCTGATAAGGGATCATCTTATCTAACGGCGAGTCTCCCCATTAAAACCGATTCTTATAATTAACCAGGTTCTCTGCCTTACAGTGAGCAGTCCCCAGTCGATACCTCATGGAAAACTACTTTCCCACTCTCAAATTGGTTTGTTTCATTGAAAAAGTAGAACATGATTTTTTTTCTTACTCCTTTTTTGTGCTAATGAATCAAATCAATGTCTCACTAATGCGTGTTCTTTCTCTCAGTGCCTCAATGAGCATGCCTTTCTCGCTAATTCATTGCTAACTAAGAAAAAA
>JAODXP020000010.1:7368989-7371489 GCA_027497455.2 Sardinella longiceps | reverse complement strand
TCTCTCTCTCTCTCTCTACACACACACACACACACACACACACACACACACACACACACACACACACACACACACACACACACACACACACACACACACAGGCACGTAGACACACACACACACACACACACACACACACAGATTGTACATTTTCACACACTATATCAAATACTTGGCTCGCAAATTATTTTGACAGTACAAAAAAAAAAAAAAAAAAAAATAACATTGGTATACTAAACTCTTTCTTTCTCCCTTTCCCTCTCACACACACGTGCACATGCATACACACACACACACACACACACACACACACACACACACACACACACACACACACACACACACACACACACAGACTCATCTGTGTATCATTACTCCAGGCTGGGACTCACCCAAATGTGTTAATGTCTCAAAATGTGCCGCTTGGGCTTTGGGGTCCACACACACACACACACACACACACACACACACACACACACACACACACACACACACACACACACACACACTTACTACCCAACAGTTTACTCCCTACCATTATCAGGTCTGAGAGGCAGATTGGCAGACAGATTTACTGAGAAAGGTGTTAATCACACGCAGAATTGTGTGTTTATATAACCACCAATGGTCATCATAGATATGAACTCAGTCGCAATTTCATTTATTTTCCCAAGGCTGATGCCCTTCACATGTTTGGATAGACACATGATGATTTCAGAACAGTTCTGGCAATTTGACCTCCTTAACAGCAGATGCATGCATTACTGGAAAGAGCTGCAGGTATTTGTGTTAATTTTTTATCTAGAGAACTCATCATCATCATCATCATCATTATCATTATCATTATTATTATTATTATTATTATTATTATTATTATTATTATTTTGACTGTTGATGGGCATGGTGTTATTTCATGAAATGAGTTGAGTGTAACTATGTCATTGCATTTACATTCTCCATGTAGCCTACTTGAAACAAACTATGTTGCTTACCTATGTTGCCTAGGCTACTGTCTCTGAGGGTAGAGTCCCATCAAAACTGCAGCATGTCTGTGAAAACAAAAAGGCTTACCATCGAGTCCACCATTAGGCTACTCATTTATTAGTTGCGACACTGAGGACAATAAAGTGTGCTGAGACTCTGAGATAATGTAAGCAGTAAAATTACTGAGTGGACCAGAGGCTGTAGTATTTAACCGTACTATTAACTCAATAAAGATTTAGCATAGAATTTTACTGTGGCATTAAAGGTAAAAGAGCTCAGACATTGATGTGAGGAGACAAGGCAAAAGCTTTAGCAACAGGCTAATTATGGTTGGGACATTGATTGCAGGCAAACAGGCTAAAGTTGTAGTGCTATTCTAGTTAGCTGGGCCATTGAAGGACAGTTGGCAGTACAGTTAGCATAGCATAGTTAGCTGGGAAACTGAGGGGAGGAGAGTTTGTGATAACTGTTAACTGTTAGAGCTAGTTTGGACTGGGTATAATAATCTGTGCAGTTTGCTAGGACGTCACAGACTGAGGCATTGTCTGGGGCAGGCTAATTAGTGGCTCTAGATAGCTGTATTAGCAACCGAATAGTAAGCTGGTGCAGTGGATCTATGTGGGATAATTAGGGGGTTGTATAGCTATCTGGGGTGTTAAGGGGTAGCAAGTAGCTGTGTTAGGGGAGTTATCAGGGGTAATTAGGGCTTGTACAGCTATCTGGGGTATTAGGCATAGCAGTTAGCTGAAACAGAGGAGTTATCTGGGGTAATTAGCTTGCACTGGAGGCAGAGTTGTCATTGAGGATACATGGGCCTATAAGAGGGTAGAGGGTCCGGGGGGTGGGTTGGGTTGGGTGTGGGGATCCCCTGTCTCAGCTGTGTCCTGGGGCCGCTGGCTGACCTCAGGGTAGATGAGACTGACCCGGTCATCCACACAAGGGATTGATTCCCATCTCCCCATCTGCACACAGGCTTATGTGGTCAACCCAAATGAGCAAGGAGGGGGGAGGGAGGGAGGGAGTGAGGTTGAGCAGTTAGAGTCTGTTAAAACCCATGCAACCAAATGCAGTTCACTGCCTAAAGAGCGGAAGAGAGTGGCATTGTCCTATGTTATCTCCCTTCAGAATGTGATTCTCTTCTCTGATTGGTTGATAGGGTGGCCATTACTTTCGTGCTGGTCACGTCGCCGAAGTTCTAGACCTCCACCTCGCCATTATTTCTGTAGAACCTTTATCCCTTATGGCTGTTTCACACTGTACACGTCCGTCGACGGATCTCATTGACTTTGAATGGAGCTTTCGTGAAATGCATTGTTGGTCCTTCCGTCCCAACAGCTCTGCTGCGTCCTTCGGCGACGGATCCGTCCAACCAATCTGAATTGACAGAATTGACTCCCCCTCCGTCAGACCGGTCGTCCGTCAACGGACATGCACAGTGTGAACCTACCATCACGTCACAGTGGTCAGTGAAAAGCGGTGGGTGAAATGGACGTCCTGACTGGAGATATCATTGGCT
>JAODXP020000010.1:7363989-7366489 GCA_027497455.2 Sardinella longiceps | reverse complement strand
TGTTATGTTGCGCAGTGTTGTGCTGTGTTTTATTGCGCAGTGTTGTAATGTGTTGTATTGCACTGTGTTGTGTTGTGCTGTGTTATATTGCATCTGTGTTATAGTCTGCACTTGTCACACACTGTGTGATTTCATTGTATTCATCCTCATCTTCTAGTAGACCCCAAAACTAAACCCTCTGCTCAAAAGTGAAGGTGTGTGTGTGTGTGTGTGTGTGTGTGTGTGTGTGTGTGTGTGTGTGTGTGTGTGTGTGTGTGTGTGTGTGTGTGTGTCTGTTATTGTAGTTTGGCTATCATTCTTCTCTCACGTCTGACATGTGTACACATTAGGCGATACACACAATGGTCACAATATGAAGGGGATAACAACAAGTGTTGCAACGCAGCCTGAAGTGTAGCGTGTAGCCGCTTATTACACAGCTACCTACAGAATATAGGCTAATAATAATCAATAATATGGAGAATAAGCGTAGTTTATCACTGCTTTAATGGTAACTTTAATGATTAAAGGAGAATGCCGGTGTGATAAGGACCGCAAGTATATTGCAACATCATGAAAAATTGTAACGTTTGCCAGGAAGCAGAACTTTGATACTTTAGTGCAAGCCGGAGAAGACTGCTTGCTAGTTGTAGCTTCTGGGGTCGCTGAGTTAGGTGGAAAGTAGCCTAGCTATCTGTATAATTAGAAATGTTTCAATGCTTTGTTTTAAATGTTGGAACCATCAATATACTATTAAGAAGTTTGGGGCTACTTTGAGCCTTTCTGTTTTTTTGTTTGGTTTAAAACAGCAATTTGGCTATTAGCAATTTGATTGTTATCAGACAGTGGAGAATGGAAGTGAATGGAGCATTCAGGCCGGGATGGCTTACTTGATCTAACTTTGAGACAGACATCTATGACTGCTCACCTAGTAATCATTTAATTTCTCTTTCTTTGACTACTCTTTATGGCAGGGGTCATCACCTCAACAACTTAAAGTGTTGTTTAGACTTGCTTGCTTGGCTATGACGCTTTATCTTGCTTTTCAATTAAAACACACACACACACACACACACACACACACACACACACACACACACACACACACACACACACACACACACACACACACATATACAGCCATTAGGTATAAAAGACATGCACATATGAAGTCTTTCATTTTGGAAATGCACTGGAAAAGGGATGATTATAATACAGATGAAGTGTGCGTATTTGTTTACAGTGTGTGTGTGTGTGTGTGTGTGTGTGTGGGGGGGGGTTGGGTAGGGGGGGTGTCTGTGTGCATGTGTGCACATATGTGTGTACTGTATAGTTGGGCTGGCACTGATCTGTCTTTCATAAATGCACACACACAGACACAAGCATGCATGCACACACACACACACACACACACACACACACACACACACACACACACACACGCACACACACACTCATCTTAGATTTCCATCAGACATGAGGAGAACCAGTGCAGCAGGGATTACAGCAGCGCCAAGAGACATGCAGAGAGGCAGTCACCATTATACAGGCTTCTCTCTCTGATTCTCTCTCTGTATGCATGTGCGTGTGTGTGTGTGTGTGTGTGTGTGTGTGTGTGTGTGTGTGTGTGTGCGTGTGTGTGTGTGTGTGTGTGTGTGTGTGCGTGCGTGCGTGCGTGCGTGTGTGTGTTGAGTATATAAGAGCACAAGTTCTTTCTGGAAAGGTAGTATAAAAAGAGAACATGGAAATTTCTGCAGAATTGTGACAAATCCTGTGTGTGTATGCGTGTGTGTGTGTGTGTGTGTGTGTGTGTGTGTGTGTGTGTGTGTGTGTGTGTGTGTGTGTGTGTATGTATGTGTGTGTGTGTGTGTGTGTGTGTGTGTGTGTGTGTGTGTGTGTGTGTGTGTGTGTGTGTGTTGAGTATATAAGAGCACAAGTTCTTTCTCAGTGCCTGGAAAGGTAATATAAAAAGAGAACATTTCTACAGTATAGTGCTAATTTCTCTCTCTCTGTGTGTGTGTGTGTGTGTGTGTGTGTGTGTGTGTGTTGTATGGTGGTGCTAGTATTGGTGTGTTGAGTATGTACGAGCATAAGTATTCTTTTTCAGTGCCAGGAAAGGTAGTATAAAAAGAGAGGATAGACATTTCTATTTTCATTCCATTGTGTAATAATGATTCAGCCTGAACCAGCATCAATCCTATTTCCTATGAGTCAAAGGAAACAGTTCACCCTCATCTCAAAACTCTTTGGAAGTGCAGCAAATGCATGATTCATATCCTTTTAATTTATTTAATTGCAGTTGTTTACTCTATCTACTTCAACGACAAGTACCTCTCTTGTCTCTATGTGCAGCAACAGCTTCAACTTGGACCGGCTTCACCAGGTGATGTCACTTTTTTACCGTCCAAGCATGAGAAATAGACAACAATGGTAGTTTACAGGTGAAAAAGAAAGATTGTATGTATAAAACATATTAAGTGTTTTGATATCAAGTTGCTAAAGCCATTTTAGGAGAAAATCT
>JAODXP020000010.1:7353989-7358989 GCA_027497455.2 Sardinella longiceps | reverse complement strand
GGAGAGTGTAAGGAGGTGTGTGTGTGTGTGGGACTGAGGGGGTGTGCACAGGAGGTCTGTGGGAGGGATGGATGGATGTCCCCCCTGCAGAGAAGACTTGCTCTCTCTCTTTTACACACATACACACACACACATTTTTATGCACACACACACTCACACAGGACACTCCTTTTCTGGTTTTCATTACCACCGGAAATGTCAAATGTAGTCTGCGGAGGTGTGTGTGTGTGTGTGTGTGCATGTGTGTGTGTGTCGGTGGCACTGAGGGGGCGGATAATATGTGTGCATGAGTAATAGAAGTAGTATATGATGGGTCGATAAGTGTGTGTGTGTGTGTGTGTGTGTGTGTGTGTCTCTCTCTCTCTGTGTGTGTGTGTGTGTGTGTGTGTGTGTTTGTCTCTCTCTCTCTCTCTCTCTCTCTCTCTCTCTCTCTCTCTCTCTCTCTCGTGTGTGTGTGTGTGTGTGTGTGTGTGTGTGTGTGTGCGTGCGTGTGTGTGTGTAACCTTGCTTTAATATTTTACTCTTCTTTTCCTTTCTACTACTCTGTCCTCCTCCAGTAGACTACAGTACATGTCTCCTATGTCTGGCGCAGTCTGCGCAGAGCTGCCCTGACTGTGCTATTGTCCCCGCACGCACACACACACACACACACACACACACACACACACAGATATTGTACATATGCCATCAGGTCCTGTTTGATTAGGGAGGGATGATGGGATAGGCAGTCCTCCCAGCGCCTGTGTCTGTGGTTCTCAGGTACACACCCGTTGGGATCGCTCGAGGAAACACAAAGGCCTCTTTCTCCAAGCAGCATTACCATTTGACAAGGGTTTGTGATGAATGATTTGAGGTTTGTGTGTGTGTGTGTGTGTGTGTGTGTGTGTGTGTGTGTGTGTGTGTGTGTGAGTTTTTAAGATTTCCGTGTGTGAGTGTGTGTGTTAGGGTTGTATGTATATGTATTATGAGTGTGTGTGTGTGTGTGTGTGTGTGTGTGTGTGTGTGTGTGTGTGTGTGTGTGTGTGCGCACGTGTGCCAGAGAGAGAGAAAGAGATATTTTTTAAGATGAAGAGCAGGGGAAGTACCTTAAAGATCTGGCACACAATGATTACAGGCAGAAACAGAGCAAAGTTGCTCAAAGTCTGAGACATACACTCACAAACAAACACACACACACACACACACACACACACACACACACACACACACACACACACACACACAGAGAGAGAGAGACAGAGAAAGAGAGAGAGAGAGAGAGAGAGAGAGAGAGAGTTGCTTAGTGGTTGCAAACAGAGGGAGAGTGCAGGCCCTGTCACGCCAAGCCTGACTTTAATCCCTCTTAATGCCCAGAGTCAACTTCTGCTCCTTATCACAATTTAGCCTAATCTCTACGGAGGACAGACACAAAAACACAGCTTAATGTCACACACAAACACACACACACACACACGCACACACACACACACACACACACACACACACACACACACACACACACACACAAGCAAAATCAAATGATTAAATTAGCAATTAACAAAAGAAATTGAAAATTACAATTAAAAATTCATTTGTGAACAGAATGTTTCTTTGTGGAGTGTGTGTGTGTGTGTGTGTGTGTGTGTGTGTGTGTGTGTGTGTGTGTGTGTGTGTGTGTGTGTGTGTGAAATGTATAAAGTGCTATTCTTAAGCTCACAGCTCTACTGTTTTCCCCAGGCTTCACCAGGGAACTTAGCTGGAGATCACATGACTGTAGATTTTGAAGGTTGACCTCTAGTGACCTGTGGCACCAGTCATAATTTTTACCTCAGCTACTGGTCTCCAGCTCTGCTCCCCTCTCATAGACAAAGACTGGCTTTGCTGGCATTCAGACTGGCCAATAGGAAGTTTAAACTGCTCTTTAGCTGACCAATCGGCTGTCATGAGCTCTCTGCTTCTTCCTGGTTGGCTTCAGCAACTGTTCTATACAGAAGCCAGAATTGAATTTACCTCTCTCTCTCTCTCTCTCTCTCTCTCTCTCTCTCTCTCTCTCTCTCTCTCTCTCTCTCATTTAAATAAGGGAGCATAAGCCATATTCTCACATGCATTTCCCCACCCCCCCACTACTCCCCTTTCATAACTCAGAACTCAGGCTTATTAATTGTTCATGCTTCTTAAAAAAAAAAAAGAAAAAAAAGTTGAAGTGGGTAAAATATTTAATTACACTCAGAGTTTCATTTATTAAGCCCTAACTCACAAGAGAATTTAATACCAAAATTCCAAAATAAGCAACTCTTAAGTTATAATTAAATTTTCTCTCCCTCTTATTATTTTCTTATGTCTTGCTGAACATTAAAACACAATACATGACCTACAGTTTTCAATTTAAAAGATGTTAATCTGTGCCGAGATATTTCTGAAAGTAAACTCAATATAAAAATGAGAGGGTCATGTGATAGATTCTTTAATTCTGTACTTTAATTGTGCACTGCTGCTTATTAAAAGTTGATTCACTAAGAAGTTTCTATGGAATATTGCATGTAGTAATAGCCACACTGTGCATCTTATTTATGGTGCTGAAATGCAATTTATGAAACTGAAATAAGTAATCAATTTTACTATATAATTAAAGGACTGCAGAACAGTTTTGTGAAGTTGTTTATCCTTCAAAATAATTCAGAATCATGGAAATTTAGAATTATTTTAATCAAATAATTATAAATGTCTGAGTTAAATTCCAAAAATGACTAGTTTTAAGTCATGATGAGAAATCTTTACTTCAATCTTTTATTCCAACTACATCATTTTGAGATGTATTTGTACGTAATTCTGGATAATTTTAAGAAATGCCAGTAAAACTTGATTTTGTAACATGTGGATATGTAACAACGGAGTAATTGCAGAATACAGAGCACTGTGTGACAACATCAAATCATAAATTATTTAGATGCAGGTCCAGATATACTAGAACACTAAATCAGTGTTTGAGTTTGAGTTTTCTGCCTTTCACATAATTATTTGAATTTGTATGCAATCTGGAGTAGGGAGTCTTCAGTGCTGATTAAGCTCTATTAGATCAACAGCCTCCACTTGGAAGCAGTTTCAGAAGCACTTAACAGCAATTCTTATCAGTCCTCGTTTTAGATGAAATATCTATGTTAGACGTTATCAGACCATGGCACATTAGTCCACACTTATTTTGAAATTATTCTGTCATGATAAGTTGAGCATTTAAAGAGGTAACATCATTCATTTTCCACTGACTTTTGCATGGATTAATAAAAACACAACATTCCGCTACTAACCTCTACATCCTACCTACCTGCTACCTCTGATTTAAATCTGTTTTGCCTCCTCTAGCTCTAATAGATTTTGGTTAGGTTAGGTTGAAGGGTTATTGGAGGGGGTTGTGTAGCTAGATTCTAACCATCAGCTGAATCAAGGTTCCATAACGGTGCACGAAATAGTATCACAACTGTACAGGTTAACTTATCAAAATGGAACTGCATGTGTTTTATGCTTTAAACACTTGCTTTCTCTCTATAAGCATACTTTGTGATAAGCAGGATAACGGCCTTCGAATGTGTCCCAATATGGGGAAATAAAGAACTTTGACTTCGCCGCCATACACTGTACTGTTCTTCGCTTACACCTCATCCTTTATTTTCCTAGATATATATATATATATATATATATATATATATATATATATATATGGGCAATTCCACGAAAAAGTAAACCTCACCTTAAAACTTTAAGTCTCACCTACATGGACATACAAATTCTTTCAGAAAACTTCCAATACAAAAAAGTATTGTCTCGATGTAAATATTCAACTGAGCAAGTTTCGAAAGGATATCTGTTTGTTAAAATTTTTACCCTATTCAGCTATAATGTAAGTCTATGGAGGGGCTTATAATGGGCATAAGTGGGTGATAACACACACAAAGCTGCAATACTATCAGTTATTTTTCATTGTTATATTACTACTTATCTTGTTACAGGTTAAAATCCACCGTTCACAATTGTTTTGTATCGTTTTGGAGGGTTTTTCCAGACGTCACGTCCATAACGTCACATCCATAACGCCATGTCTCCCAATGAAAACCAACTTTTTTTACATTTAAAACATTTTACATTTGAAATTAAGTCTTTCTCTGTCTTTACTGAGGTGTCCTGTTTGGTATGAATGTAGTAATATTTACATTTCTCTAGAAATTTCACACACTTCACAGCAAAAACTACGCTCTCTCAAAAGTTTGTCCGTTTTTCGTCACGTCCATAACGCAAATTGAAAGGCTCATATTCTTATGATGCAAATCATGATATTATTTTTTTCTGTTTGCCTGTATTCAGCCATGGAGTTTGCAGAAGAATATGAAAAAAAATTGTGAAATACTGCTAGGTTTGCAGAGGTTATCTGGCCTTTTGTTCATCAATAATGCACGAAAATGTCACGTCCATAACGCTGGAATTGCCCATATATATATATAATATTTTCAAAATTATGCACAATATACTTAAGCTCACTTCACTATGATATGATGTCAAAATGTTTTCTTTTCCCATAAATGGAATCCTATTGATTGTTAAAGGGCATTGCCGTTCGCGTGCGTGCACCTGTATGTGTGTGTGTGTGTGTGTGTGTGTGTGTGTGTGTGTGAGAGATTGGCGTGGTTAAATAAAGCCCTCTGTCCCAGCGGAGTTTAGTATGGGCTCAGAGGGGAATAAGGGGTGAGAGCCTGGAGCCACAGGCGGAGACACAGAGGAGAGACACCGCTCAGATAATCTCACTGTAACCCTATCCTGCGTGTACAACTCTCTCTGTGTGTGTGTGTGTGTGTATGTGTGTGTATGTGTGTGTGTGTGTGTGTGTGTGTGTGTGTGTGTGTGAGAGAGAGAGAGAGAGAGAGAGAGAGAGAGAGAGAGAGAGAGAGAGAGAGAGAGAGAGAGCGCAAGGTTGGGGTAACTGCAGGTAGGCATACAGATTTATTTGTGCCGGTCTGAATAAATGCATAAAT
>JAODXP020000010.1:7338989-7346489 GCA_027497455.2 Sardinella longiceps | reverse complement strand
AAGGCCACATTAAATGAATGTTCAACTAAACATTCAAGTAGGCAATAGGCTTAGGTTAAGGATAGCCTATTTTTGGTTGATGAATATTTACTGCCTTCACAGACATTGGACATGAGGAAGTTCTTCTATAGGCAAAATCCTAGTTAGTCTTAGGAGATGCTTGAAATAGCAAACATAGTGAGTGAATCAGGGCTATTTCTGTTATCATAAGCTGCTTATTGCATAGAGTAGCCTACCAATGTCTGTGATATCAGCAATAATGTTCACATAAAATGTATTGTGAGTGTTGTATAAAACCATAGCATCCTAAACTTTTGTTGTCTAATATTTTTCAGTATTTTCAAAAAATGGTGTAAAATTCAAATGATGACAAGAACACTGGGTGAATTTAAACAATTAATGAAACAAGCAATATGTTGTTGTTGATAGGGAGAACAAGCAATAGTTAATCCATCTCAATATCTCTTGAGAGTGAGTTAGAGGCAGGGTCAACATTGTGCCCCCCCCCCCCCCCCAAAAAAAAAAAAGGCTGTGGTGGCGGTGAGGGGGCCCCCAAATGAAATTCTGCTTAGGGCCCCCTTTGGGTTTGGGCCGGCCCTGGTGATAAGGATCAGTGTGTACATGGCTATGTCAATGTGCGTGTGTGTGTGTCCACATGCATGCTGCGATGGACAAGAAAAGGGAGCAACTACTCTGTGTGTGTATGTACATGCATGTCAACGTGAGTGTGTGTGTGTGTGTGTGTGTGTGTGTGTGTGTGTGTGTGTGTGTGTGTATGTGTGTGTTTGTGTGTGTGTGTGCAAATAAAGAGAGACACTGTGAGTATTAGCTGTTCTGTGCATGTGTACAGTGCTGGTCCCCACTGTGCTGACCTTTTCCCTGTGATATTTACCTGTCTGGTGAAACACACACACACACACACACACACACACACACACACACACACACACACACACACACACACACACACACACACACACACACACACACACACACACCTCCCAGGGGTCTAGGAGTACACAGAAGTGCCACAAGCTAAGCACACTGTTTCCACAAGATAGAATATTTAGTTTTTAGTTTTGACTGTATTTGTGTGTGGTATAGTAGAGTCGTACTAGTAGTGTACACATCCCAACTTGTAGCAGTGCGTGGCAAAAAATGGACACTGCTTGAAAGAACAGAATGCCAGCACAGCAAAATTTTGTCTGAGGAAGACCCAGCTGGGTCGAAACGTTGCACATTAAATCTATGGTAGATTATAAACAGTGTGTGTGGTACAGACAGTCACATAGAATAAGTCATAACAATAAATATAACAATAACAATACAAACACATAACAATAAATACATAATAAATTTGGGGTAGTTTTAGCACGTTAATGTGGCAGGTGCTAGTCGAGTTAGCATTAGCATGCTAATAACATAGTAATCATTGACACTACTGTAGTTTTGCTAAAGTAAACATTTCACCTCCCTCTGTCTTTTTTTTCTTTTTCTTTTTTTTTAGCAGACGCATGCAGAGAGAACAAGTGAGTTTTAGCGTGATAATGTGTGGAAACTGACGCTGCATGCATCTCAGCTGAACCATTGAGACAAATCACCGGGAGACGAGCTGCAAATCAAAGCCAGGTGTGTGGGGCACATGGGAATGATATTGCCCTTAACTTGGAGCAAGTGAATACAAGTGAAAATAAGTAGCCGATTCTACAGAGTCAAGTCCACAAACTGTATTAGATTGTAAAGAGAACTGCTCCTATACCATCAAACAAAAAAATATTTGTAAAATTTACCAACCTATAATAGCAGTTTACTATGCCCAGCCCAATGTTGTTATTAAGTGATGTTACAGGTTAAGTTGGTAGTTCAGGCCTTCAGCAGCTTTGTCTTCTAACTGCAGAATGAAATCTGAAGCTAAAAGATCAATCATTTATTTTTGCCATCACTCCAGGTAGAGAAAGATGGCTTCCTCTAGGGCTAAATATCACCATCATGCTCTGTGAAAAGACATAGTCTAGCTGGTAGAAATGGACAGAACAGGACAACCGGTGTGTGTGTGTGTGTGTGTGTGTGTGTGTGTGTGTGGTTGGGGGTGGGGGGGGGGGGGGGATTGGGGTTGTGTCATAGTCATATAAATCCCTTAAAATCCCCTCTGCTTAACTTCTAAATATATTCAGTCATTCAGGTGACACAGAGAGGTACACATTACATTACATTACAATTACAATTAAACATTACATCAAATCATAATCATTGATATGTTGCACCATAATTATGCTTTGCAAAATACAACTAGAAAAACATATGTTTTACATCTTCTATACCATCTTCTATACAAAATTGGTTTGTTTAGGTTTTTCACATAAATAAACACAATTTTATTGGTGTTATAAATATAACAAAATTCACCACATTACATGGAATTGATCCTATGTCAAAATAAGTGACCAATTAAAGTAATATAAAAGTAAATAGCCTGTTCTGCTTTCTAAAGTTTTTTTTCTTGCCTTATTATGATGATCCTATTGGCCCAAATGGCTTGAAAGCAAGACGGTTGTATTGGTTGGAGAAGGAGGATAGCGAGAGGTGTTATGGGAAACGACACCAAGGGATCATGGGAATGCAGAGTCCTAATCCGCCCTGTGGTTCCGGGGAGGTAGAACGTGGAACGTCAAAGCGCCGGCTTCATTTCCATACGGAGAGCAGGCAATATGATCTGGCTTCGGGGTCCCCATTCATAGGAGTAGAGTAATAAGCACTAAATCCTGCTTTGCCATGAACAAACTCACGCACACACACACACGCACACACACACACACACACACACACACACACACACACACACACATACACAAACATGGACACACACACAGAAACACACACTATAGCATATTTGCAATCTCATATCGGTGAACACATACACACACACACACACGCACGCACCCACACACACGCACACACACACATACACACATGTACATACACACAGAAACACACACTATAGTATATTTGCAATCTCATATCGGAGAACACACACACACACACACACACACACACACAAGTGTGTTATACATGAATATACAGGCCGTGGTCACACATGTGAAAGCATAAAACCACATACAGTACACTCCCATTAGGTTGATTCAAGTACCTGAACATTCGCGTGTACACACACACACACACACACACACACACACACACACACACACACACACACACACACACACACACACACACACACACACACACACACACACACAACATAGTAGATGTCTGCTTTCAAAGTACAGAGAAGTACAGAGAATATGTGCTTATGTGTATGTGCATAAGTTAGTGTGTGTGTGTGTATGTGTATGTGTATGTGTATGTGTGAGTGTGTGTGTGAGAGTGAGCAGCATGTAGCATATAGCAAAAGACAGAGACTCCCTCAGCAGCTCCCCTCCTTAGGCAGGCAGGCAGGCAGGCAGGCAGCCGCGTCTGTTCCGCATGACTGGACACGGCACTGACCTCTGGCTCGGCTGACCTCTGCCAATGGGCCCTGCGCCCCCTCTCTCCCGACCCCTTCCCCTTCCCCGCCCTCATCCCTCAGCCCAATTTGGATCCCATTAGAGGGGGAGCCGCACCTCTACGGGGGCTATCGACCCGCCGCGGCCACCACTTTATTTCCTGTCTCCTCCTCAACGTGCTGCTATCTGCCGAGGACGCAGCTGGGGAAAAGGAGAGAGAGGCAAGGGACAGAGAGAGAGAGAGAGAGAGAGAGAGAGAGAGAGAGAGAGAGAGAGAGAGAGAGAGAAGGAGGGAGAGAGAGAGGGAGTGATAGAGAGAGAGAAGGTGAGTGAGAGAGGTATAGGTTTAGACTGACAAACACTGTGTTTGTGTGTGTGTGTGTGTGTGTGTGTGTGGGGTGGAACTGCAGGACATATGGAGCAGGGATTGGTTATGAAAAATTATATTTATTTTAACATATCCAAGATTAGTTCTCCATCTGGTATGGCACACTTGACAGATTGATGAACATTTTCTGGACTGTGATGTTCTTTCATGTTTTGTTTTATTTGATTTTTATGGTCATCAAAAGAACCTTGTGATAATGCTTATATAAAAGTGGCATAACATGATGCTTTAGTTTTATTCCAAGATTTGTGGTAGATTTTAGTACATCAACTGAACAATGTGAATTCTCCGATCTAACGCTTTCTGCTTTATATAAATTACATCTAGCAATTCTATCTGACGATTGACCTACGTACTATATGCTTTGTATCACAATACATTAGAAAAATATAAATATGAATATAAACATCACAATTCTTCACATTTATTTCACACTTTAAATTCTTTTAAACAGAAAGTGTGACAATTACATTGTCAATTAGATTTCACTGAGGAAGGAATCCTGATGTGCATATTCGAATGGCAATACATTTTATGAAAAGACAACTAAATTTAAAACTAAATATGCAACAATTCAAGAGAACTAAAGATTGAAATAGCATGTTTTATAAAATATAATAAAGAAATTATACACCGTTTTGTGGGTCTCCTGGTGGTCTTGAGTGTGAGCTGAGCGCTAAAAGCTCATAGCATAGCAAACCTGAGCTTAAGGACTGAGGTCTCAGAAGACAGTTTTGTCTGTGAGTGTGTGACTGTTTGTGTGTGTGTTCAGATCTCATAGAATTTCATTCTCGGCCGAAATGTCCACAACAACAAATAATATATAACTGTTACGATTTTGGACATTTTTGTTCACGTATACATACACATATCGAGATCTATACTAGACAAAAAAAAAAGGTTACTCTCTTCTTAACCTGACCTCTACTCTCCCATGCAATGTTCTAGAAGAACACTGTTATTTAGAACTGTTGAAATGTTTTGCGTCCACCCTCTGGCAAGCCTGAGGCATTCTTTTTTTCATTAGGTGTGAATGGGCCGGACCTTGTTCTAGAATCTCATTATGCCGATGCAGAGACATTCTCCCTGCGGCAGTAGTCTGCTCCGAGGTGTGCAGTGCTTCAGCTTGACCTTTCTTGTGTCGGAGAAATCAAGCCGCCGAGTGCAGTCTTGCCCGCGTTCACTCCTTCTCTTTAATAAGGCCATCTCAGCCTATTAAAATATATTAATACTCACAGCCGTGTCTCCTGATCCACTGATGAAAAACTACACAGCCGCCGACAGACAGTGTATGTCTTCATCTGTCCCTATCCTTGTGTGTGTGTGTGTGTGTGTGTGTGTGTGTGTGTGCGTGTGTATAAATGTAGACTGTTGGGGGGGAGGGGGGATTTGTGTCCCGTGACATCTTACCCCTGGCTCAAAATGCCTCACATGCACCTCTGAATGTTTTATTATTTTTATTGTTTATATTATTATTAGAGCCAGAGTGGTAGATATCAGAGGCCACGTTGGCACTCCCAGTAAATAGTCTCCTAATAGAGTCACATTAGACAGTATTTTAACATGCATTATAGTTCAACACAACTACCCCTTTAGCCTTTTTGGTATAGGCCCATGCAGTGCTACTGGATTTAACATGGCAGACTTTATTCATATAAACTTTCATATTTATATGAAATATAATATAAATAGCACCACACAGATTGATGGATGAGGTATGGAATTATAAATGTATACATTTATAAAATGGTGTAAATATAGTGAAATATAAAGACACAAAAGGACTTCAAGTAAGAAATGGAAAACAAAAAATAATCAAGTAAAGAAAAGAGAGAGAGAGAGAACGAAAAAAAAGACACAGGAAAGGGTATGTGAAAATGTAAGTGGATGAGAAATGAAAACAGAGTTTCTTCCAGAGAAAGACCAAGAGAAATCCAAGTGCCGTTGTGGATGACTGCAAAAGAGAAAGTGAAAGAAAAGTGGGCGAAAAGGCAAAGTTGATGTGCTGACTGCGAAGGCAGAGAGAGGGGTGAGAAAAACCCAACTGGAGGTACCGTGTGTGTGTGTGTGTGTGTGTGTGTGTGTGTGTGTGTGTGTGTGTGTGTGTAAGGCAGGGGGCGCCTCCACTGAAGGCTGGCAGAGAGGGCTACCCCTACCCTGGGCACACAGGGTGGCACTCGTGTTACTCTCATGCCAGGCGGTTTTGCCCAGACAGCCGTTTCTCTGGAATGTCTGCAAACCTGCGGTGAGCCAGTCCTTTGAGCCCGGGCCTGAGCCCAGTAGAACCACACCAGAATTGGCACTGGCCCGCGCACTGAAAAACCCATTACCCCACCATGCACACTGGGCAAACATCAGAAACACACACACAAAAAAAAAAATACAAAAAAAAAAAAAAACTTGTATTTTTGGATGTACAAACACATAGTTGTGGGTGCTTTAAATTGCAATATGAAGGCTATATTTATTTTGTTGCACTGATAGCTCAACAAAAATGTTTTTTTCTTTCTTTCTTTTTTTATTGTTGCATTATGAGAGGCATAAAATGGGGCCTAGAGGATTGTATAACTCTTTCAGCCTTGGCACATCAGCCTTGGCTTAGCCTGCACACTCCATGAGTATCCATCATTTTCTGTGCCATCGTACAGATGCTAATGTGCTAGCATCCAAAGACCATTACTGTCTAGTATTAAATATGTGTTTTTCATAATTGGAGGTTTGGAAAAGAACTCAGCAGAAATAATAACTGGCATTTGATGTACAATATCATCTACACGTGTGTGGCAGGATGCTTTTATACAATGTCAGTGATGACATCAATAAAAATTAGTTTTGCAAGAGCACACATCAGCTCAGTGTTTTCTATCTTTCTGTCTGTCTGTCTGTCTTTCTTTGATTCTTTCTTTTTTACTTTCTTTCTGTTGTTGGCAATGCACTGTGTAAAACTATATGAGGTGTGTGTGTGTGTGGCTATGTTTGTGTGTGTGAAACTACATATTCATGTTTATGTGCACCTGAGGCACACCCCTGTTGTTATCCTTGCACTCCATACACCCACTGTCACCCAAACACAGCCTGCAGAACAACACACACTCCAGTATTACAGTGGAGCAGAGAGAGAGAGAGAGAGGGAAGATGATGGGAGAGGGTAGGAGAAGGCCAGCAATATGTTACTCTGCATAGGCCTACATTTACAACAAGCCAGCAACATACCTGCAGAATGCACGTACAGTATGCCATAGTAAAACACAGAAGAAAAAGCAAGCACGCAAAAAGGTAGTGAAATACAAGATATGCTCAGGTTGATGCAGTCTACTATGGAAGGAGAGGGTGCTGTTTCTGTCCATTAGGGCTGCGTTAGCATTTCTTAATAAATGGAGTGGAATTTCAAATTAATGGAAAGTTGTAGTTTAGAAAGAGAACAAAACACAAACACACACGCACGCACGCACACACACACACACACACACACACACACACACACACACACACACACGTGGATAGGTAAAGGGAAAGTGCTGTGAACCATTGGTGTGATATACAGTACATTCCTCTGCCACTGCAGTGCTGTGGTTATAGCCAAACGAATGCCTCTCTGAACTGACCAAG
>JAODXP020000010.1:7301489-7326489 GCA_027497455.2 Sardinella longiceps | reverse complement strand
AATCAATGTTTGTGACGAGACGAGCCAGTAAACTCAATCCTTTGAGGAGTGTAAAGCTTTGAATGTGTATATTAGGGGGGACATTACCTTTTGAACTGGGTGTGATTTGTCTGCATTTTCATTGTCCTCTTCACAAAGACAAACACACGAAACAGCACCATGTTTTAAGAGAGCTCAAGGAATCTGACATGATTTTTGTTATTTATGAAGTGATCATTCCAATCAGGTCAATATGGAATATGTCTCTGGATTGTGGCCCCCAAATAAAAAGGTGGCCCTCGGTCGCCTAATGGTGTCGAGGGTAAGCCCTCGGTGGATCCCAAAGGCCTTCTCCGCAGCCTTTTAAGCAATGTATGCGCCTTTTAATGTATAACTTTGTGTTATTGGTTTTATAAAAGGCTGGAAAATGACCCAGAGGGGCTCTTAAGACTGCAGACCAGACTGGGCTAAGAGAGATTTATGCTTGCACCAGGTATGGAGAGCAGATTCCACTTATAGCCATATGCGCGCATAGACACACACACACACACACACACACACACACACACAGAGGCAGAGACAGAGACAGAGAGACAAACATGCATTGGGGGGCATTTACGTTCCTCTCCCCTTATTGTCTTCATCTCACTGATGCATGGCCCATCAATTCCTCCTCCATCTCACTTCTTGCTGCGCCCCCCAGGATTGCTGGGGAAGGGAAGGGTCGATGTGCATCTCACAGCGGGGGTCTATGTTCTGACACCCCCCAACACACACACACACACACACACACACACACACACGCACACACACACACACACACACACACACACACAGGACCGACTGAATTGCCTCTCTCAGGGGAGCACTCTCAGCCTCCTCCTCTGGGGGGTCCCGCCACCCCCAACCTAATTTATAAGAGAGATAAAATGCTTTGTTGAGTTGTGCTGTTGCTGCACATTAGACGACACTCTGCCTGCCTGCCTGCCTGTCTGTTTCTCTGCCACAGACTTCAAGCACAACCTCCCAGAGCCAGCATAGCTTGGCCTCACTGTAGAGTCCCTGCAAGTTTACCAGTTTCATAGACAGACAGCATGCTCTCAGAGGAGGCTTTGATCGAGAGAAATACCTTGCAAAAAGAGCATTTGAAGCCATAATTGTTTCTGGGGTGAAGTGTGTGTGTGTGTGTGTGTGTGTGTGTGTGTGTGTGTGCTTTTGGGTGCTGTTTGCCACACTTTTTAATATTTCTGCTTTTCAGCTGTGAACCCGCTTGAGCACAGATGTGTGCCGGCGCACTTTTTTGGATGCCGGTTTGATTTGTGCCCGTCCGACTCTCCGTTGCGGTTTCCCATTTTGGACGGCCTGTTGTGGAAAAATGGTGCGCATCGACCTGCATTTGCGTCACCAGCACCACCACCAAAAAAAAAAAAATGTCCGTTTTCCTTGCCTGTCAGCTTGGCTCAGCAAGACCCCTCAGTTGTAACTCTGTGACAACAAACACATCAGACATCCCACTGTTCACCACGCGCACCCCTGTTGACACTTTTACATGGATGTTGATGCGACACTACAACTGGGAGATATGCCAGATATTCTACAGACAGACCGACCGACCGACCGTCAGACAGACAGACGGACAAGTGTTCGTGTTCACAACTCATCATGATCAAACACAGCCTGAGAGATCCATGGCATTCCAACATCCCCCCCATGCCCCCCTTCTCACACACACACACACACACACACACACACACACACACACACACACACACACTACTCCCACCCTCAGTTTGAGGAGCTGCCCAGAGGAACCATGAATGAATCATGGATATTAATTGATGTTTAAAACTAATTCCATATGTTTGAGTGTAACCCTAGCTCATGGGCTGAGTTTAATGTCGTGATCAGAGCGATCCAGCAGACATAAATTCGCCCAGCTCCATGTCATGTAATATAATCTCTCTAAGTCCAAGCTCGGCACTCTTGCTCTGCTTCCATAATTGCCATAGTTTCCATACAGTAGTTGAGTTTTCGCCTGTAAACTTCCATGTTGATTATTTTATTGGAGACGAGACTGCATAATGTCAGTATTTTTTGGATGTTGAGGGTTTCAGGGGGTATGCTTAGTCTGATTTAAAATGGCAGGCATCAAATAGATTTTTCTAAATTATACACAACTTTTAAAGAAGACACCATCTCTGTTTTTGACTAATGTGAACTCCACTAAAGAAACAAACAAACCCACAATCCCATCCTTGGCCTGACCTACCTCTTACTGGACCCAGACAAAGGTTTCCATCTTGTCATGTTGAGTATCTATGCAATGGTATTTAATAGGCTGATGAGCATCTTGTCACCATGAGAATCTATGCAATGGTAATGCGTGGTCACTTTTCATTAGCTGATAAGCAGCAGTGGTAATAGGTGGTCATTTTCCATTGGCTGGTGAGCATCTTGTCTTGTTGACTATCTATGCAATGGTATTTAATTGGCTGATGAGCATCTTGTCAGCATGAGAATCTAAGCGATCGTAATGAGTGGTCACTTTTCATTAGCTGTTAAGCAGCAGTGGTAATAGGTGGTCATTTTCCATTGGCTGGTGAGCATCTTGTCACCATGACTATGTATGCAATGGTATTTAATTGGCTGATGAGTATCTTGTCACCATGACAATCTATGCAATGGTAATGCGTGGTCACTTTTCTGATAAGCAGCGAATGAGGCCTGGGAAGCAGGGGTTGAGTGTGTGCCATCCCAGAGAGAGAGAGAGCCTCACTAAAATGATCCTGGCGTCTGTTTCCCAAAAGCATAGTTGCTAACCAGTTAGCAACTTAGCTAGTTGGCAATGGGAAATTGCTTTGCAACCAACATGGTTGCTAATTTAGTCAGCAACTATGCTTTTGGGAAACTGAGCCCTGGTTTGCTTCTGGTGGGTCGAGAGTAACACATTGGTCAGGTGATCACCTCTACAAGAGTAGCTTTAAGAGTGATGGCACACTAGCCAATGTCCTTCCTTAGGGCTAAGGCTTTACTGGCAAGAACTGACTCCATGAATGGCTGTTTGATGGCAGTTAAATTGATGTTTCAGGGTTTAGAGTTTAGAGGGATGATTTTGGAATGCAATCATTAACTTAAGTTACTAAACACCAACTGTGATTATAACTTAGGGTGATTTGCTGACAGGTTACTTATGGGGCAACAGCCATTGTAAATTCAACATTTGGTATACACAGTAGCTTTCAGTATGGTTTTCTTGCTCTTCACACCAGCTTTCAGTAGATTTTTGTTTTTCCTCAGGATTTGGATTTGGGATTTTGGATGGTACATGGTGCATGAGAAACTGTCAGGACAAAAGAGGGGGCAATATCCAGGAGCTCAAGAAATTAAAACACCAGACATGACCAGCTGAGTGTGTGTGTGTGTGTGTGTGTGTGTGTGTGTGTGTGTGTGTGTGTGTGTGTGTGTGTGTGTGTGTGTGTGATGACAAAAACACTTGAGCAGTTTCGCTCTGGCATGAGTCGCTTGTCTAACGGCTCATCTCCGAGACGCTAAAATGTTGAAAAACCGCACATTAGCCTGGCGACCACACTCTTAGCCTCGGCTCATTTCATTACTCACTTTCCCCTCATTCTACACTCGTTTTTCTCTTTCTACACTCGTTTCTGTCCTCTTTCTCCTCTTTTCTTTCTTTTCTTTCCTCACTTTCTCTTCTCTTTCTCCACAGCTTTTCTGTCCTCTTTCTTCTCTTGCTTTTATCCTCTCTTTCTCCACTCGTTTTTCTCTCTTCTTTCCTCACTCGTTTTTTATCATCTTTCTCCACTGCTTTTTCTGTCCTCTTTCTCCTCTCATTTTTATCTTCTCTTTCTCCCTTCATCTTCTCATCTCTCTCCCCTCGTTTTTCTCTTTCGCTCATCTTCTCTTCTCTCTCCCTTCATCTGCTCTTCTTTCTCCACTCATTCTCTCCTTTTTCTCCTCCTTTTCTTCTCTCCTCTTTCTCCTTTCTTTTCATCTTCTCTTTCTACCTCCATTTCCTCTCCTCTTCCGCCCCTTGCCACACAAATGCTTGTTCAGATGCCTCTGATATCAGGGCTCTCACTCATCCCACTGTCCCGGCTTGAATCTTTATGAAAAGATTCAGGTCCATGTCCACCCTATAGCCTAACCCATGTAGATTGCAATTCCACATATATTCATATGGACCTTTATGGGCTTGTAGGGGCATTTCCACAGAAAATATATACGACCTTTCATGCAATCATTCACATTCATCAATCACACAATCATTCAAGCATTTTAGTGGCATTATGGATGTGACAAAAAAGTCAGTGGAATTATGGACAATTCACCTATTTTCATTTTCATTCATTTTGTTTTTTAGGCATTTAGATTTTTTGCATTTTTGAAAGGTGATGGAAAACAGCCTTCCAACCTGGCGGAACCCCACTCTCTCTCTCTCTCTCTCTCTCGCTCTCCCTCTCTCTCACACACACACACACACACACATCACAACACACACACACACACACACACACACACACACACACACACACACACACACACACACACACACACACAAAGTATTTTTTTCAGTCTCTCACAGTTGCCCTGTCTTACTCTGCGCATGACTCATTATTTAACACAGCACAACAACAAGGTGGCAGAGAGTGATCATATGCATGAGCAATATGACTAATGAACTAGTGAATGAATGAACAGCATTCATGACAGCACAGACAGACACCGTGTGATTTATACATGGGAAGTTGATCCTACAGTAACATGGACTTTCTTTAACTTCAAAGGCTGTACCTCACTGATTTTATAAGACATGCACAATATCCCTTGATGAGCCTGAGGGTTATGCAAGTCAAATAAACTGAACAGGGCCTTTGTATCCTTTGCACAAAGGAAGCCAAAAAATACTCTTTTGAAACTCTCTTGCATGCAATGGCTGTGCTGTGCTGTGGTTGGTTGGTTGGTCTGTTGGTGGAGTGGGATGTTCACCTCCTGAGGGGTGACTCTCCTGGTTCCCCCTGATGGCTTTACCAGTGTGGCCCTGGACACAGACATACAGTACAGAGACATACACAGTACAGGCACCTCCCCTCTCGTGAGCTCCGTGTTTGAGTTGGCTCGCCTCCCTACTCCCTCCCTCCCCTCCCTCCCTCCCTCCCTCTCTCTCTCTCTCCCTTCCCTCCCCTTCTCTTCTCTTCTCTTGCCCCCACCTCCCACATGGGGGAAACCAAACAGAACAAAGCACTTAATAGGAAAAGATGGAGTGGTAAAAAGACAGCGAGAAAAAGAGAGACAGATAGAGAGAGAGAGGGGTAGAGAAAGAGAGATGGAAAAAAACAGAAGTTTTTGAGAGAGAGAGAGAGAGAGAGAGAGAGAGAGAGAGAGAGCATGTACTGGGCCATGTGGGCCCCTCAGAGCGTCTGAGGGACTGTGGAGAGTGTGAATGATGCGTTTTAAAGGCTGCTTATGGAGGAAACTTCATAAAGAGACGTCCCCCAGGGGCTCCTCCTGAAGAGCGACGCGGCGCTGTACACACAACACTGCACACACACACACACACACACACACACACAGCCATGCGCTGCGCTGAGCAGAGTGGCGAGGCGCTTCACGGAGGCCTGCCGCCTCAAATGGCCCTTCAGTGCCATAGGCTTTATGGGGAGGGACGGCCCCGCCGGCCGGGATTTACCACGGAGAGATAGATAAACTATTTGTGTGAAAGTTGCTGTTTTATGGGGGCCCAGTGAAAGCCAAAGGGAGTGTGTGTGTGTGTGTGTGTGTGTGTGTGTGTGTGTGTGTGTGTGTGAGAGAGAGTGTGTGTGTGTGTGTGTGTGTGTGAGAGAGAGAGAGAGAGGGTGTGTGTGTGTGTGTGTGTGTGTGTGTGTGAGTGCGTGTGAGATTGGACGGGTGTCAGATCTCCTGCATGACACGCTGGCAGTAACGAGGGGAGGACAGCTGTGAGTTCAGATTAAAGATTTTTCATTCCCGTTTCCCAGAGTCCTCGGCGCCTCTGCCGCCTGATTGTCCGATGTGAGTGGCCATCCTACAGGGACCAGGGGAGAGAGAGAGAGAGCAGCTGCAACCAGACTGAGGGGGGAGGTAGAGAAAGACAGAATCACATGTGGAGAAACAAGAGAGTGATACTGAACATACAGAGAGAGAGAGAGAGAGAGAGAGAGAGAGAGAGAGAGAGAGAGAGAGAGAGAGAGAGAGAGAGAGAGAGATGTCCAGAGATGTTTTACAAGGAAAAAATATGGGAGAAAGTACTGAGGGAGAGTAGGAGGGACAAAGAGAAAAATTTAGAGAGGAAAAAAGATGACAAAAAGAGTGAGGGATGGGGGGTTGTGATTGATAGAGATGGAGATGGAGAGAGAACATGGGATACCTAAGAAAGGTTGAGAAAAAAAAGTCACTGTCTGCTGCTTAAAACTAATACCAGACTTCCATAGAAAGTCAGAAACTAGAGAAAGAAACACGTTGAGGAAGGAAAAGAGGAGGACAAAGAGATTCTCTGAAAGAGAGAAGAGAAGAGATGAAAAGAAAAGGGAGAGAGAGAATTAAGTAAGAAAAGATTGAGAGCAGTGTGTAATAACATCACAGCTGAATCGGATCAGATTTTTGTACTGCGGAGAAAGCTTTAATCAAAATGGCTGCCATAATGCAACACTTTGATGAGTGTTAGCACGCTACTAATGTGCTAACGCCAGGGACACTAGTTCACGTGCATCCATCATATTTACATATGTACCGTCCCGGGATACAAATAACAGAGTCCCTAGCAGAGGGGGAAAGAAAATAACGAGAACTGTGGACCATAAATAAGAAAACGCATTTTTGAAACAAGATTTTTTGGCAAGTTCTATTAATGTAATATTTATCTGTACTCCTCAATTCCCCTGAGTGGTTCATCGAGCAACAGTTTGGTGCATCTATCAGAGTTGGGGCTCACAGGCAGGAAACCCCAGTGGACATTTTTCACAGAGTGTGTCTCTTCCCCCCCGACGTGTGCCTCCACCGTGTGCCTCGGAGAGAAACGCAATCGTGCAACAAAATAATCATCAGCGATTCATCAGAAAAACATTTCATCAGAATCAGCAGGACTGTGGTGGGGAGGACGGCAGAGCATTTATAACAATGCAGATATTACTACTCCCATTTGTCTGAATTAGGGTCAGCACCAGCAATGTTACTCAAGACTGTATATACTGTCTTCATACTTGATTTCAGGGGGAAAGAAATAAAAAAAAAAGAATCAGTAAATTAATTTATAGGTATTTACATTTGATGATTGTGATTAAACTAAAATAAATAAATAAATAAACAAATACCAGAATTACTCATACATACTCATACATCATACATAATTTTATGTTCATAATCTTTAATGTTGGCAGGAAGACGTGTTCTGTTGTTAGCCGCTCAAAATGTTGTGCATTTCTAAACATTTGAAGAGAACTGCCATTACACAGGTGATGTCAATGCTCTCTCTCTCTCTCTCTCTCTCTCTCTCTCTCTCTCTCTCTCTCTCTCTCTCTCTGTCACTTATTGTGAGATGTTGAAGTGGCCTCAGATGAAATAAGGTTCTGATCCACATTTGGGCTTCAATTTTGAATGTATTGATCAGTGCATTAACCTTGTGTGTGTGTATGTGTGTGTGTGTGTGTGTCTGTCTGTCTTCATGTTTGTGCACACACCAGCAGAATTCACAAACTCCCCCTTCCTTAGCCTGCCATTACACCTGAGCAGTTGGTGCTATTGTCTCTCAAATGCCATCAGCAGCGGAGATGTGATTTACATGCACTGTGTGTGTGTGTGTGTGTGTGTGTGTGTGTGTGTGTGTGTGTGTGTGTGTGTGTGTGTGTGTGTGTGTCGCGATGGCGGCATTGCTGTCCTCCCCGTGGAGGTTCTAGTGAAGCTGTCAGAGGCTGAGCTAGCTGACATATTTCCCTCCATCTCCCATTGACCTTTTCATCACGCCGTCTGAC
The DNA here is from genome assembly GCA_027497455.2 of Sardinella longiceps. NCBI lineage: Eukaryota > Metazoa > Chordata > Actinopteri > Clupeiformes > Clupeidae > Sardinella > Sardinella longiceps. The sequence continues at coordinate 7,318,510 of JAODXP020000010.1, read as the reverse complement.
ATCGCCTCTAATGGCTGCCAGTGCTCTTAATTACCGCAATGATCCCGACGGCACATCAGAAAACTATTTAATCAATAGAGAATGTCAGCTGTAATTCCTAGATGAATACAAAACAGAGGGCGGAGTGAGTGTGTGTGTGTGTGTGTGTGTGTGTGTGTGTGTGTGTGTGTGTGTGTGTGTGCACTCACTGGGAGTATTGTTTTGTCTGCATATATTTGTCTATGTGTGTGTGTGTGTGTGTGTGTGTGTGTGTGTGTGTGTGTGTGTGTGTGTGTGTGTGTGTGGTGCAGTGTAACCCTTTATGTTATGTTCTTAAACTGCACTAATTTTCAATACAGCTTAATGTCTATTTTACCTGTCTTAATGATGTGTGTGTGTGTGTGTGTGTGTGTGTGTGTGTGTGTGTGTGTGTGTGTGTGTGTGTGTGTGTGTGTGTGTGTTTGAGTATGCATGTGTGTAAATGTGGACATGTTGCTGTTTGTGTGTGTTTGTGTTTGTGTGTGTGTGTGTATGTGTGTGTGTATGCTCATCCCGTCAGCATGAGAAACAGACAAGTTTGTGTGTGTGTGTGTGTGTGTGTGTGTGTGTGTGTGTGTGTGTGTGTGTGTGTGTGTGTGTGTGTGTGTGTGTGTGTGTGTGTGTGTGTGTGTGTGTGTGTGTGTGTGTGTGTGTATGCATTTGTGTGTGCGTGAGAATTTCCCAGGTTATCCAGTGGTGTATAGTCATTTTCCCAAGCTTGACTAAAGTGAACTGCCTTATGATAATGTTGACTATAAACATCCCCCCTCCCCTCTCTGCCTTGCTTCAGGTGCTGTGAATAGTGCACATCTCACAGTGTGTGTGTGTGTGTGTGTGTGTGTGTGTTTCTGATTACTGTAGGAGGGGGGTGACTGATTTTGGAAGCAGGATATTGATGACTGGAGGCTCCTTTGAAGGAGGGGGTTTCCCACCGCAACCCCCCACCCCCAACCCACCCAATTGCCCACCCCCCTCAAAGACTCCCATGCAGTATTGCATTCTGGGTTGCCCCTGTCACGCTCACTTCCTGTTTGCTCACGCCCATCAGGGAGCTTCAGCTCTTGGCACTGGAGGGATCCGCTACCTGACTGTGATGACTGGGTCTCCTAGGAGACGCATCAACAGGTCTGACACAACACAACTACCACACACTAACTGTGTGACTGTGCGCTTTGGCCGTTGGGGATGGTGCCAGCTGTGTGTGTGTGTGTGTGTGTGTGTGTGTGTGTGTGTGTGAGAGTGTAAAATAGAGAGAACATGTAGTGTGTCTTTCTTGCAATTGAGTGTTTGTGTGTGTGTGTGTGTGTGTGTGTGTGTGTGTGTGTGTGAGTGTGTGTGTGTATGTGTGTAAAAATGAGTTTACATGTAGTTTGAGTGTGTGTATGTGTGTGTGTGTGTTGCATTTGAGGACCTCAGTGTTTGCGGGGGCGCAAAAAAAATACCTCTCAATGTCTCCTCCTCCTTCCTCCGACGGCTAGCTGTAGGGGCCACAGCCATGAGAAGCAGAGTTTAACGTTTTCCCAAAGCTTTGTTGGAGGCCCCCGAAAAACCCAGTCTAGACATGCAGTTGGAGGAAGAAAAAGGACCAAGAAATGAGTGGATTAGCCGCGCAGGAAAGACTAAGCTGCGCGCTACTTTGTTGGGCTTAGCATGCATGTCAGTGTCAATGGCGCTTGAAAGGCTCCCGGAGCCAGGCTGATATTTAAAGGTTTACGTCAGGCAGTGGGGCGTAATTACCTGCGTTCCACCGTTGGGCAGGTATGGGATGGGTGTGTCCAGGACGCTTCCTGTGGGGATGAGAAGCAAACAAAAAGACCACCAGTGGAGACGAAGGAGGCCCTGGGTGCGGCGTGAGTCAGAAACGCAGATCCAAGCAGAGGCAGGAGAATGCCCCGACTGTCATCACGCAGTGACAAAGAGGTCTGCGCTGTCATGTCAAGACTGCAGAAGAGCAAGAGCCAATAGCTGGGTATCTGGTGCAATATCAACAGCCAATCAATCACAGCTATTTCAGGGCACAACGTCACACGTCATTGAGCCCAGGTTCTTGTCCGTGATATACAGACTTGCACAAACTTGTCCTTTAAACTTTAAACTGCATTGATTAGAATCTCAGTCGTGGTATTGGAATGTGACTTTTCAGAAGATTTGGGTATGATATCTGAAAGTCCTTTGTCTGTCCCCTGGATTGATGAGTCAGTGTTTCTGTACTTATATTTGGCAGCATGACAGAGAGGCTTTGGGAGTCACTTTGAGACCTAGTTGAAGGATGCATTTATTAATATCTCATTTATAATGACATGGCAGCCCTGAGCTTTGCATTTATTTTATTTAAACACTATCACCAACAAATCAAAAAAGGGAAAATATATAATTTATATTTGTACAGCAAGTATAGTGCCCTACAACTATTTTTAAATATAGCTTGATTTATTTTATCAGCAATTTTATTTGAAAGTAAAATTTTAATGAAATAAAGGTACACAGTGCTGGAAATGTTATACACCATATTCAAATTTACTATATAGAGAGAGGCAAGCTGACCCATTGGACAAAGGCCAACAATAAAATCCTTGACAATATTCAATAGCATTTCATTGGCAAACCACTATAAATCAGATCTGACATAACACAACTACCACAGAATAATTGTGTAACTGTGCATTGGCCATTGGGGATGATGCGAGCTGTGTGTGTGTGTGTGTGTGTGTGTGTGCGTGTAAGATAGATTTTTCTTGCATTTAAGGTCCTCAGTGTTTGCAGGAGTGCATTAAAGCAATGCAACACAGGAATTGGCATGTTTGCAGGTTTTCATAAATGTGTTATGTGTGAATTCTTTCATTCATTTGCATTTTACGTAATTTTCCCAATTGCCCAAAAGCTCTTAGACGCAGCTCCAAGAGAGACAACACATTGCTGGGCATGTGCCTATATTTGCTAGCGTGACTAGAGACTGAGGACGCTCGTTGGGCAGAAACCACCCCAGGGTAGCAGCCAACCCCTCGCAAATCCACCTCGTTTTCTGTGGGAGAGCTAGCGCCCATCCCGGCCGCTCCCGGAGGACGGCCTCGCTGGTGAACTGGCGTGGTAACCCCTCGCCGTCCTCGAGCCAAACCCCCAGAAACAGTTTGTTTTTTCTGCCTGGGTCTGATTAGCAAAGGCAACAATCTGCATGCATGCAACATTTTGAAACTTTCTTAACCTTAAGAACATAAGAGAGGCTTCCACCAGCCCTTCGTCGCCAAGGGGTGAGAGAAAGGCCGTTGTTTGGAGAAGCACATTAAATGTTAGTTTACCCCGTCCAGTTATTTTTAAGCCTTTATTGACCACAGATGTCGGCCGTCAACCCCGGTCACAGAGACGTTGGGAGATTACTTTTACTTTATCACATTATCACAATGACATGAAAGCCTCTATTCGGCACCTTCATGAAGGGGGAAAAAAAGAAAGAAAGAGAAAGAAAACAATGAATGTCTGAAAAAATGAAAGAAAAAGTAAGGATGCAGAGAGAGCTGAGGGAGAAAAGAGAGGCGGATGTGACGCGTACTCAGAGGAGGTAAAGGGTGATGGGGGTTGGGGGGGTCGGTGGGGTGGGGGGGTTGAGGATGGGTTTGGGGGATTATCTGTGTTTGTTATTTTCGGTGTCATCAAACAAATGAAATTTCCTAGTCTTTATCTGGCATTTCGGGGAATATCCCTCCAGTTATTTCTGTTCTGTTCTATGCACGCCAAGGAAAAAAAAAAAAACACACAATCAGAAGGAGAACTGGCTCACAGCATAATTCAACCAGTTTTCGTGGAACATCCTGGCAAACCTTAAACTGAACCACCACACAACAAATAAACTCCAATTCATTATGTTGACCACCAAAGTCTCCCGCCCTGCAAGCCCAGTCCATTCCCCCAACATTGTAATGGCCTGACTTTGACTCCGTGGACTCTGGGGGTGGTGATCCCCCCATACATCACTGGTTTGTGGTTGCCCAAGGCAGGTCACCCAGTTTGGTCCTTTCTGGATGCTGGAGAGGCAGTAGTATGGCGCTGGTTGGCCACTAGCTGACCGTGCCCTTCCTCGGGTTGGTGCACATCAAAGGGGGGGCCACATCTGGAGTTGGTCGTTTGCACTGGGCCAGGTGAAGTTGCTAGGAACAGCTTCATTATTTCTGATGGCATGGGGAAAAATGGTGCGCGTGCGTGTGTGGTCAATATGATAAATTGTCACCTACATAAAATTATGATAGAGCACTGAAATAAGGAAATATGGCTTGTTTCTTTTACATGGGTGTTTGTAAATTAGTGCATTGCATTTATCACATCGCCATGACAACACTCCCCCCCTCAGTCTCAGTTCTACCTCTATGTGGTTGGGTTCCTTTCTTCACCATGTGGTTGAGTTCCACAATCTGGTCTTAATAAAACAGCTATAAGCATCTTATTAACTTCATAATAGAAAAGAGGAAAGGTCATTTATCTTTCTTTTTCCTTGAACAAAAACAACAAAAATATGTCTTTTGTTTTTAAGCATTTTAGTTCCTACAAAAGACGACTTATTTGTACATTATTTGGAAAGGACCATAACCTTCAAAAAAAATGGGGGCTGGGTGGGGGCTGGGCTTTGTAAAACTCGAGACCTCTTGTCAAAATAGTTTGAGTTAAAGAAGTTCCTGCATCGTCTTATTTCTCTACCACAGCCCTGGTGGCAGTATTATGTGGGACTGCTTTGCAGTGGGAAGTTTGATGTTACTTCTGAAATGCACATGTATGGACGAGCTGTAGTTGCAATTGCCCCATATCCTCTAAACATTTTTAGTTGTATGCTTAATTTCATCTGCCATATTGCCATATTTGATTTGTGAGAAACGTTCTCCTAGACATTTTCAGATTTTTATGTCCATCCTGTTATTGCACACTGCTGAACTTGAACATGCAGTAAATCCAAATATGGCCAAAATTTTTCCTGTAACTTGTGTTGCTTTTTTCAATCCTCCTCCAGATTTCAAAGTTTGGGATGTGTTGCCTACTCACTCTTGAGAACCATGCCATAAGTGGGAACTGATTTCCATAGTTGTTGTCGTTTTCAGTTCTGTTTGTTCGTTTGTGTTTTTTTTTTCCAGACATGATATTGAGATTCTCCGATTCCCTGCTGTAGCTTGTCAGCATTGAAAAGCACATTTATATTAGTTCACTAATGTTAGAACTGCAAGGGATGAAGAAAAAGAATGTTGCAGAGGAAATGGAGGATTCTTAAGATAGATTGACATCCACCAAGTGACGACTATGAACAGCCAGATATTAATAGAACAGCTGATTGTATACCTACATGATGGTTAACAAGTTCATAGCTGACTCAGTTACCTACTCGGCTATTGGGAAATGCATGCCAGGACAGTGGGACACGAAAGTAAAATTGGTGCCATGGAGATTATCTAGCTCAAAGTAAAAAATATATATATAAAATATATAGCTCCTTGATGAAACAAAGGTTTTTTAATTATCACATGAGGTATCAGTGTGCGTGCGTACCACTCTCATTTTTACCTTTCCAAGCTCTTTTGAATTCAGCACCTATTTAAAAACTTGGATGTGCACACTCTTTTCATAATTATTATGGATTATCAAGCTCTAGCCTAGCTACAGCACACTCATCCACTTAAAATTTTCTCTTTCATCACTTTCTATTCCGTCATGACTTATTTTCTCCTAAGGATTGGTGGCCAATACATTATCCCTTACATAAGGAGTTATAGGACTAAGTAGAAAGAAAGTGGTGTAGACTTTGGATGTAATACTGCATTCATTCAATGTATGTCATACATTGCACATGTTGAGTAACATGGCTTGACCATTTTCCAGGTAAATGTGTCAGGACTACTTCTTACCTTCTCAGACGAGAAATATTTCTCAGACTTACTGTACCACAGTCTTAGTTCTTGTAATTGCTCTGACTGGTACTGAAAATGGACCAGGCCTTTGGTGGTGACACCCACTGACTCAAGGAACACAAACGTACAGGGCACCATGTTTGGGCCTCTAAAAGTACATGTTTTGTTTTGTTTGTATGTTTGTATTTCCCTTCCTCTCATAAAATTGTATACTATATCAGTATCTCACACACACACACACACACACACACACACACACACACACACACACACACACACACACACACACACACACACACACACACACAGATGATGCTTTAATGGTGTCCTGTGGATGTCCGTGCTGTGCGTTCTTCCACCCTGATTTTGCCATCTTTCCCCTATCTATCTCTCCCCTGCCTCCTCTCTCTTTCTCCATCTCTCTTCTCTCTCTCTCTCTCTCCCTTTCTATCTCTCTCTCTTTCTCTCAGCCCTCTCTGCTCCTCTCCTCCTCTCCTCTCATGTTGAGAAGTCGGATCAGCTAAATCCCGCCAAAGCTTCATGTTTATCCAATGTGCACATAATTACTCAAAAGTGTTTCCTCTTAATCCGGATAATTGGCGGCGCGGCAACAGAGCCCCGTGTCGCCTCCTCCTCCTCCGCCGCCGCCGCTGCGTGTGTCGGGAGAGAGAGAGCTCTGCTCGGGCTGCACGGGCTGGTGACTGGGCCAACCCCTCTACTGCTGGCTGTGAGACACAGGTGAGGATGGGGGGTGGATAAAGGTTAGATTAGGTTAGATTAGATTCTAATCCAGTGCGGTTGAGGCCCCTTAATCTGGAAGGATACTGGGATGAGCTCTTAAAAAGGTCTGGATGGGCCGGAGATGGGCTGGAGAAGTGAGAGAGAGAGAGAGAGAGAGAGAGAGAGAGAGAGAGAGAGAGAGAGAGAGAGAGAGAGAGAGAGAGAGAGAGGAGAGAAAGAAAATAGAGAGAAAGGGACAGAGGGGAGCAGAGATGAGGAGAGGGTGGGCCAACTGGGGCTGGATTTAAACATGCTTAACGGCATGCACCACACGGCAGCGACAGCTGCCCCTGCCTCCCCTGTAAGTTGGACGGAGAGAGAGAGAGAGAGAGAGAGAGAGAGAGTGAGAGAATAGATGCAAAAGGACGAATTTGACAGGATGCAGTTGATGTAGTGGGTGTGTGTGCATGTGTGTGTTTGTTTATTCATCTGTGTGTCCAGGTGCAGGTGTGAATGGCCATAAGAGAATGTTTTGTGTCAGCAGTCTTACTGTCAGATTAATTAACTCATCTCTCTCTCTCTCTCTCTCTCTGTGTGTGTGTGTGTGTGTGTGTGTGTGTGTGTGTGTGTGTGTGTGTGTGTCAGTCAGAGGGAGAGTGTATGAGGAAGAAAGGAACTGAGAAAATAGGGATAGGGAGTGAAAGAGATCCATAGAGAAAAAGAGGAAGATAGAGAGTGTATAGAAAAGAGGGAGAGAATAAAAGAAAATGCATAGAGAAAAAAGTACAGAGAGAGATATGATGGACAGAGGAAGCACAAAAGAAATGAGGAGAGAGAGAGAGAAAAAGAAAGGAAGAGAAAGCATGCAAAGGATGAGGAGAGAGGGGCAGAGAGGCACAGAGAAAGAGAGCAAAAGAAAGGGAGATAGCGAGATAAAGGCAGACTCAGAGAGAGGAGGGGATTGAGAGAGAGAGCGAGGGAGAGAGAGAGAGGGTGTGTTGCTCTTTGCTGTCCTCTCCCCTGACACATCTTGGGGAGAATTACGCATGGTGATCCAGTTCATCCGGCTGGCTTTGGGGCCTAGTGCATGGTGGCCAGCAGATTAGAGGGGACCTCATGTGTTTGCAGACTGTTTATGTGAAACTAATGCCAGCCGAGGAAACATGCTCCTGATCAGACACACTGCTTGAGATACAGAGATCCCTCCCTCATACAGATATACTCACATAGAGCACACACACACACACACACACACACACACACACACATCTCTCTCTCTCTCTCTCTCTCTCTCTCACACACACACACACACACACACACACACACACACACACACACACACACACACTCTCTCTCTCTCTCTCTCTCTCTCTCACACACACACACACACACACACACACACACATGCACACACATGCATGCTGATGCAACCATGCTGCTGAGATACAGATTTCTCCCTCATACAGATATAGTCACATAGAGCACACACCTCACACACACACACACACACACACACACACACACACACACACACACACACACACACACACACACACATGCAAACATGCTGCTGAGATACAGATTTCTCCCTCATACAGATATAGTCACATAGAGCACACACACACACACACACACAGAGCACGAGCAGACGAGAGAGAGAGAGCACCTAGAGCAGAGAATGCTCCTTCATTCATGTGTTCACATGTAGCACACACACACACATGCTTGCAAACATGGATGTGTCCTCACACAGAATCACATGCACACATGCATACAAAAACATGCTCACTCACTCAACCTCAGAGATATTACTTAATATCTTGTGTCCTTGTAAAAAAGCACAAGCACACACAGACTACACAAATGCACACATTGATACATCTACACATACCCTCAACAAATACGTGTAAAGCACATAAGAAAGTGTACACACACACACACACACACACACACACACACACACACACACACACACACACACACACATACATACGAGTGAGCGAGATAGACAATGAGGTATTTGCAGTATTATCATGACTTGTAACAGACAGTCATTCTGCACATGACATGTCACAGAGAGCATAGAGTAGAATTAATGGCCCTGATCTCACCCTGATGTTTTCCTTTTCTGTATTTTTATATGGGTTCACAACATCACATCCTAATTATGGCCATGCTGTCTGTCTGTGTACAAGATAACTCGAAAAGTACAGCATGGATTTGGATGAAACTTTCGGGGAACGTGTATTGGGATAAGTAAGAACTTATATTAAATTTTGGTGGCAATTGGTGATTCAGAACACCATCTGTGACCACATTGCCTTGGCGGAGGTCTGCGCTCTTGGAGCGCTTTTCTAGTTAACGATATTATTATCATGTCAATGTTATATCTTCACTCTTTTTGAAGGAGTAGTTCTTACTGTGATCATAGATGCTGTGTGTGTGTGTGTGTGTGTGTGTGTGTGTGTGTGTGTGTGTGTGTGTGTGTGTGTGTGTGTGTGTGTGTGTGTGTGTGTGTGTGTGGTTGGGGAGAGAGGGGAACACACAATCATCTGCATAGTTACCAGCCTGCTTTATATGCTAATAACTCAATGGGATCAATTGAGGCATGTGTTTATTGACATTCCCTGTGGCTTATTGATTGGTGTGGAGATGACCCGGTGCGTGGCTACTCGACTGCTTCATTACGCCGTTGTTAGCGTGGCACTTTAAATGCCAGGGGGAGATGTTCACTTAGGCCAGATGTGCAGCAATCATCTCATATGCATCCTCAGAGCTCTTAAAGTGAAGGTTCGCTATAATTCAAGCACAGCCCTGTTGTACCAGTCAGGCAGACTGTGGGTGGAATGAAAGAATTTGGAACAACACAGGCAGAACACAAGTGCAAATGTGAACGAGCACTTGACACTGAGTGAATGGATGACAAAACATTTCGTTCAAAAACTAAAGTAAGATTTGAGGTGGCAATGGACTCAATGTAGACTGAATGCAAGAGCGAACAAGCAGTTTAGATGGAGTCAATCGCAGCTCACATCTTACTTTCAGTTTCGAATGAGGTGAGGCACCATTGACTCTATAAATTGCTTGTTCACTTTTGCATTTGCTCTGTGTTGTTCCAAATTATTTTGTTCCACTCTCTATCTAGTGCAATTAGCGGGCTCGTGCAGCAGAGCTACACTTGAATTACACCGGACCTACTTTACGCTTTAACAAGAAGCATAATAAACTGACAGGTTATCACACACACACACACACTCTGAGAGTTTGATACAACACTGGGCAACACTTTATACCAAAAGAGCTTGCAGACAATCATAGACAAATTTGTATTGAGCCATATGTGTGTGTGTGTGTGTGTGTGTGTGTGTGTGTGTGTGTGTGTGTGTGTGTGTGTGTGTGTGTATTAACTTGAAAGGTCAAAAACTTGGATTTGACTGTATGTGAGGGCCAAACATTCTTCATTTACTTCACAAAACATTCACTCCTCAGGCATGGCACCGTCAACCAGTGTTTGAGTCACATGTGTCCAGCGAGCCAATCAGAGTCCAGCTTTATTAAGATTGACAGCACCTTTAATGAACAGTTAAGCCCCTGTTTGCTGCTGCGGCAACCAGACTTTTATTAGATTTCTACTCTACATTTGAGATGGTCAGCAGGGATCACCCAGCAATACATAACACTGCGTGGAAACTAACTCACACAGCCACTCACAATATATGCCAATACCCACAGCACAACACATTACACTGAATGATAACACACAAACATACACCCACACTCTCTCTATCTCTCTAACACACATACACACACACACACACACACACACACACACACACACACACACACACACACACACACACACACACACAATACACACAGGGAGAGAGAGAGCTTAACTAACTCTACACTAAAATGAAAAAAACTTTGTTTTTCTTCTTTAAACAAAAAGAACCAACATACCTTGATCGTAATATACCAAAAACAAACACAACATCAGTAGCAGCACTAATAAGAACAAGCTGACAAAGAGAAACCTACAGACCTGTGAGTTTGTGTGTGTGTGTGTGTGTGTGTGTGTGTGTGTGTGTGTGTGTGTGCGCGTGCGTGCGTGCGCATGCTTGTGTGTGCTCAGGTATGCGAGTGTTATTCAGTAATTACTTACAACAGATACAATTAATATAAATAATATCTCTACTCTTTTTCTGGGTAATATTTTGTATATTTTGGAATCATATATTTGTTTATAATATTATCATATAGTAGGTTTCATGATAGGATTTGGTGCAATTACAAGTAATAATATTGCCACAATGCTTTGTTTATATCTTATTGACCAACATTCCATGTGTGTATTCTTAATCCTGGTGACCTTGCCTAGGAACAGGATTCGGTTTAGCATTATTTCTACTGTCATCCATTTAATGCGCTCCCCTACTAATTGCTATAAACCCAAACCAAGACAAAGAGGCTGCTTGCTCCACTGAAATACTGAATATTTATGTGTGTGTGTGTGTGTGTGTGTGTGTGTGTGTGTGTGTGTTCATGTTCATATGTTTGCTTATGTGCTTGCTTGATGTGTGTATGAATGTGTGTGTGTGTGTGTTTTCATGTTCATATGTTTGTGTATGTGCTTGCTTGATGTGTGTATGAATGTGTGTGTGTGTGTGTGTGTGTATGAAGGTGAGTGGGTGCTGGGGAGACATATTGGGACACCGTGTTTTTGTGTGTGTGCACAGACTGTGTGTGGCTGTATGAGGGTGTTTGTGTGTGTGTGTGTGTGTGTGTGTGTGTGTGTATGTGTGTGTGTGTGTGTGTGTGTGTGTGTGTGTGTGTGTGGGGGGGGGGGTTGTGTATGTGTGTGAGTAAGCATGCATGCATCTGTGTGTGTGTGTGTGTGTGTGTGTGTGTGTGTGTGTCTCTCTGTGTGTGTGTACCCCATGTGTGATCTCCTGTGTGTGAAAATAAAAGAATAAATATCCCGGCTGTGCCGCGAGCTGCTCAGTCTCCTAAAGCCTCTTCTCAGCATTCAGTGCTGGGTCTGGCTTTGCTCTCTCTCTCTCTCTCTCTCTCTCTCTCTCTCTCTCTCTCTCTCTCTCTGCCCTCCTCCCCCTCTCTCCTTCTCTCCCTCTCTCCTCTCATTTTACAGGGAGGCAATACAAAGAATGAAAGAGAGAGAGAGAGAGAGAGAGAGAGAGAGAGAGAGAGAGAGGAATAAGAGAGGTAAGAAGAGGAGGATAGGCAGAGGAAGAGTGAGAGAGAGAGAGAGAGAGAGAGAGAGAGAGAGAGAGAGAGAGAGAGAGAGAGAGAGAGAGAAGGAGTGAGAGATATGGCTTTTGATGTGTTGATTGGGAGGTGGGGGGAGCGGAGAGGAGAGGAGAGGACAGCTGTGCAGAGGCATTCCCAAGGGGCAGGCCTGGCTTGATGGCTAAATGAAGACCTCTAGTGCATTCTTGTTAGCTGAGGTGGAAGTGCTGGGCTGATGAAGCACAATTAGTCTGTGAAGAGAGCTGGCATGGGCACACAGCACAGGGGCAAAGGATGCAGTATGCTCAGGGTGACCCCCCTGCCCAAATGCCAAGCCACTCCTCCTGTAGGGGTGTGTGTTTGTGTGTGTGTGTGTGTGTGTGTGTGTGTAGGTGTGGGTCAGTGAATGGGCTATGTGCGTTTGCATTCACCCAGCCCTCTTTGTGCTGTTTTTGAGAGGTGAGGGAGTACTTTGTTCAGTTTGTTTGTGTCCTGACTTCCTTTGAAAAGGCTAAATGTGAAGCATCAGATTTCTTCAGATCTCTTCAGTATTTTTCCCTGTGTGTCTCTGCCCATCAGGGGCGGACTGGGACATAAAAATCGGCCCTGGCATTTCAAACAAGACCAGCCCACCATACTGGTCAGACCATTAGAAAATAAGTCTATGATTACAGTTACAGTGAGAATGTCAGGGCCGTCGACCCAAATAGTGTGTCGGCCCACCGGGCATTTGCCCTGTGTGCCATATTGCCAGTCCACCCCTGCTGCCCATGCGTTGTTTCCTTCTCATTCTGTCACTATCATTCCTGCATCAGTAGGCTATACAGTCACACTGGTTGGAGCCCACTGAAATAGGGTTCCTAATCTAATGATTTGTTTTTACCTCTGGAACAAAGTTACTGACAACACATAGCTACTGTATGAGACGGATGCTAACATATTTAGCGTGTTTAAGTAAACAGTCATTTGTACATTATTTTTGAGTCTGTTAGTTATTAATGGTTATATACTGCCTCTTTAATTTAATAAATATTATTTCATCTGGACTAAAATGATGGCTATATATATATATATATATATATATATATATATATATATATATATATATATATAGATATATAAATCCATAGTTCATAATCATTTTCACAAACAGTGTGTGAGGTGAATGAAATGCCCTACAGGAAATTCACCAACTCATATTGTGGTGTGCTCTTTGTAAATGTTCCTGAATCAGCGATGCCATTATGTGTGTGTGTGTGTGTGTGTGTGTGTGTGTGTGTGTGTGTGTGTGTGTGTGTGTGTGTGTGTGTGTGTGTGTGTGTGTAAAAGAGAGAGAGAGAGCGAGATCCTTTATGACATTGCAGAGCTGCTATAGAGCTCTCATTCTCCTCTCCTTCAGTAATCTGCTTTCTACTACTTAGTTTTGTCTGTTATTTGTTTCTGCGCACCTTTTCCAGTGGTTTGCATGGCGAGGTGTGTGTGTATGTATGTGACAGAGAGAGAGAGAGTGAGAGAGAGAATGTGTATGTGTGTGTGGAAGGTAGAGAGAGTGCTGTGCCTGTAGCAGTGCACTGTGGGAAGGTTTGTGGCACGGCGTGATGAAGCGTTCTATTTATATTAAAATGAGCCGCACTCCTAAGGGACACATACGGGGAGATGGAACAACAAACATCACGGTTTAGAGATGTGTGTCTGTGTGCGTGTGTATGTGTGTATGTGTGTGTGTGTGTGTGTGTGTGTGTGTATGAGGGAGAGAAAAAGACAGAGAGAGGGAGAGAGAGATACAGAGCGTCAGAGATATAAAATGATGAGTCTATGAGTGATTGTGTGTGTGTGTGTGTGTGTGTGTGTGTGTGTGTGTGTGTGTGTGTGTGTGTGTGTGTGTGTGTGTAGAAACACTAACAGCAAAATGGCATCTCCTCCAGAGTGTCGTAGGGAGTGATGGTCCTGGTCTTGCTGTCCTGGCATTGCTATGCACTGTCTCTCTGAGGTGTGCATGCGTGTGTGTTTGTGTAGGTGTGTGTGTTTGTTTTTGTGTGTGTGTGTGTGTGTGTGTGTGTGCGTGAGAGAGAGTGTGAGTGTGTGTGCGTGAGAGAGAGTGTGAGTGTGTGTGTGTGTGTGTTTGTGGTGTGAATGCTTATGTACACATTTTCGTTTCCCTAAATGTGGCTGTAGGTTTTTGGCAGCATGTTTAAGTAGCAGAAAGTGATGGATAGTGTGTGTAATTTTCCTCAGGTTTTGCTGTCTATCGGCTTGACCCTTCTGTTGGTCTTTTTGAACACTATTGACCGGTGGCAATCATGCAGCCAACCAGGCCTGGCCCGGCCACTAACCCAAGGTTTAGTCAGAGTGTGGGACAGATCAACACCAGATCAGGGCCAGATCCAATCTAACACCATTTCTAACAGAATTATTTATTATGCGCAATATCATTATACTTTCAACGTGAAGGCATGAAGCGAAAAGCAAGATGTAATTGACTGGCTGCCTTTTCAGTGGATTTGAGAGGGGAAGGCTTGATGCTCTACAGCACGTACAAACCACCAATGACACAAACACTTGAAGAGGTCAAGGGTCATCAGAGAAGGTCGCAGAGGGCAAGTTCAGTCAGATATCTGAGCTCGTGGGTTATCTTTAGGATAACAACTTCTTAAAATTAGCCCTGGAGCCACAGTTCTCATTGAAGTCTAACATGAGCTGGGTTTATATCACTCACAAATGCTACAACTATCTAGATTTATCTGCAGTGTGTATGTGCTTCAGAAATAGAGGTGTTAAAAACTTTAAAATACAAAATTCAGTGACCTACAGTATGTGGGAGAAAAATCACTTCAAACATTCAAGAATCATGTACTAAATGAAATACTATCAGAAGCTCTCAGAGTTTTGGTGTGCAAAATCATTTATTTGGAATTGTCCAGTCATCTAAGTAATGGGTACGTCAATGATTACTCTCATGCTCTCTCTCTCTCTCTCTCTCTCTCTCTCTCTCTCTCTCTCTTTCTGTCTTTCTCTCTCTGACTCTCTCTTTCTCAAAGCAGGATATAAGGTGTCAAATTCTACAGCCTATTCTAGAATGAAGCTCCTTATGAAGCTAAGTTTTTTTTTCAATGGTTGCATTTTTGTTACAGTAAAACAACCCATTTGAATTTGCAAATACAGTTGGGTAGACAGGACTTCACTGTGTAGAATGCAGAGTGATATGTTCTCTTGAAATTGTATTAATTCCATTTCACTGCACACCTCAAAGGCTGTTATCATGCTTATCACCCAGCTGCAACAAGCATTCAAGGAAGTGTAAATTTACAACATACTTAGCTCTGTTTTAAAGAAACCTGTTCAATTGCTGTGCTACTTTCTTTTTATGGTGGTTATCGCTGGTAACATTAAAACTGATTCAATTGTTGCTGGCAAGTTCAACTGCCTCGGTGGTTGTTATAGTTATAGTTTTCAGAGAGCATTGATATAGAATGGTAATTCAACTTCTTTACCAGCATGTGACTGACAGCCTTAACAGCAATCGTGTTTGGTGTTATCGCACAGAAAAAGGCTAACAATCACGTCAGTATCGACACCGAGATAAGAGCTGCCCTCAGCACCGAGTCTGAGCACTCATCACACACACACTATGATGAGAAAAAGAATGATTTCAGCATCGCTGCAAGAAAGAAACTGAAGATTTGTTTCTCGTCTTTTCCCCATGTTCTCTCTCTCTCTCTCTCTCTCTCTCTCTCTCTCTCTCTCTCTCTCTCTCTCTCTCTCTCTCTTACATACATGGGAGTAGGCCGAGCAGTAGCCTTCTGGTTAATTAAACTCAAGGGTAGGCTGTTATTTGTGGGAAAGAATCCAATTATTTCTCCCCGTGAGGCAGCGGAGGGGGAGCGGCTGCTGATGGCACTCTGGAGAGGCGGACCGAACGGCCACTTCAGGCCTCTCACACCTCCATCATCACACACACCTCCTCCTCCTCCTCCACCCCCCAGCTTCCTCCTCATCACCCTGCCTTTCTCGCCATTGATTAAGCAGGTGGAGCACTGTGCAGCGCAGCAGGGTGTACTAGGTTCGGTGGGGTGGGCCTTGAGGAGGGTGGGGTGGGCCTGGAGTAGGGTGGGGGTGGGGGATATGTGGTGGGTTGTGGCAGGACAGGCTCCATTGGAGTGCACTGGGGAGCAGATTCTGGCTCGTTGCTCTTGCGTCGAGCCATTTCACACACGTTACCACACTAACGGGTTATTGAATGCCCATGCTAATCCCTCCTTAGGGACATTAGGTATCTCACCAGGCCTCTTCTTCTTCGTCGTCTCCTTCTTCTTCTTCTTCTTCTTCTTCTTCTTCTTCTTCTTCTTCTTCTTCAATATAAAAAAGGAGCAAGTGTAGTTGCTGTTTTGCTCACATCTTCATTTGTGAGATGGCGATGGTCTCTCAGAGGTTGAGTTTAATTGTTCACTTCAAAGGCGCAGTGGATCTTCCCAATGAAACTGAGGAGCTCAAACTTTAAAACAAGCCTAAAACCTTAATTATGACCTCTCCACTGAAAATTACAGTCTTTATGGGGTCTGTGTAATTAGGTCCTGTGTTTGAAGACTACTCCTGGTCCTTCTCCGTGCAATTAGAGGCCTTACACACACAAAGACATTTTCACAAAGCACCATACTGTAATTGGAATAAAGGTCTAAACACACACACACACACACACACACACACACACACACACACACACACACACACACACACACACTCACGCACACACACAAAAGAAATCAAAGACTAATTCACATGTACTGATAATCCAAGCCCCTGGTACAGACTTTGTATTTCAAAGGAAATTGTAACAATAATATAACAATTTCTCCAGCAGAATTTCCCAGGGCCTGAATGTCATTGCATCGCACATTTGTTAATTTGTTTATTGACCTGTCACATTTTGAGACGTCAGGTCTAATTGTGTGTGTGTGTGTGTGTGTGTGTGTGTGTGTGTGTGTGTTTGATCTGAGGGAGCAGGCCTGGTGCTATGTAATTTCACCCTTTCATGTGTCCAGGGGGAGCAGCCGGAGCCTAATCCCCGACCCAGAGCTCTCGACCCGGGTGAACTCTGGCCCAGCTCTGGGTCCTGCTGCGCCACCTGGGACATCCAGCCCCACATCCATAGATCCCACA
>JAODXP020000010.1:7296489-7298989 GCA_027497455.2 Sardinella longiceps | reverse complement strand
CAGACAGACAGTCCAAGCAGTGGACAGAGGGACAGCAGGCAGATTGATAAATAGATAACTTTGACCTTGTGCTCCTGCAAAGCTTTGCTCAGGCAGTTGGGACGCTCATTCCCCCACCGCCCCTCAACCCCCCCAACCGTTTATTAACGTCGCTGTGCAAAAAAATAAATTAGGCCCAGGGTCCACAGCCATCTCCCTCCAATCAAACTCCAGGAGATTATTCCCCATAATTATTCTACAGGGCAATTGGTTGATATGAGTGGAGGTCGGAGGTCGTGGCCGGTATAAGCGATGGTGGGGGAGGGGTGGGGGGAAGGATAGGGGAGTGGCTAGTCCCCAGTCCTGTGTGGATCTAACCCTATTCCCCAGAGCTGATTGCTCAGTGTCACCTGCACACTGATCATGTAAATTACGCTATCTCCCTGGTGGCCAGGTGTGTGTGTGTGTGTGTGTGTGTGTGTGTGTGTGTGTGTGTGTGTGTGCATCTCTACATCTCTTGCTCTAGTGTGTAAAAGGATATTTGTATGCATGTATCTGGTTGTGTTTTTGCGTGTGTGTGTGTGTGTGTGTGTGTGTGTGTGTGTGTGTGTGTGTGTGTGTTCATCTCTACATTTGTGTGTATGTGCCTGCTTGCGTGTACTGTATGTGTGTTTGAAAGTGTGTGTGAAATGGATAGAAAGGATGTGGGACGTCTGTCCACTGCAATCCTTCGGTAGCTGAGGTGTGTGTGTGTGTGTGTGTGTGTGTGTGTGTGCATGTGTGTGTGTGTGTGTGTGCGTATGTGCGTACGTGTGTGTGTGAAATGGATAGGAGGGATGTGGGACGTCTGTCCACTGCAATCCTTCGGTAGCTGAGGTGTGTGTGTGTGTGTGTATGTGTGTGTATGTGTATGTGTATGTGTGTGTGTGTGTGTGTGTGTCTGTGCACGTGCGTACGTGTGTGTGTGAAATGGATAGGAGGTGAAAGCACAGTGTGGGATGATGTCTGACCACCAGTGCAGTCCTACAGTACCTGTCTGTAATAGCTTCTCGGGGCAGTCCTAGCTTGGCCACACTGCTGCAGCCCTACCTGTCTGTAATAGCTTCTCGGGGCAATCAGAGCCTCCATGTGAGCTTCTCATCTCCTTTAATAGGTTGTCCTCCTCCGGCTAAAATTGAATAGCCCCAACATGGCCCAAGGCGGACGATGGAAATTCAATAATTTGTCTGGGGTCAACATCCTGTCACATTTTGGAGATGGGGAGGGGGTAATTACGCTCCACTAACAGACACTGTCTGTCTGATGTGTGTGTGTGTGTGTGTGTGTGTGTGTGTGTGTGTGTGTGCATAGGCGTTTATGTGTGTGTGTGTGTGTGTGTGTGTGTGTGTGTGTGTGTGTGTGTGTGTGAAAGAAAGGAGAAGCCAACAGACAGACAGGTATGCATAAGAAATAAAAGTTTACTGTTTTTAGCAGTTGTTTTGCATGACTGTCTTTGTAACACTAAAGAATGCTGCAAAATCTCCATTTGTTAATCTAGTCCTCTACAGTGCACAGTGTAGACACAAACACACACACACACACACACACACACACACACACACACACACACACACAGACACACACACACACACACACACACACACACACACACACACACATTTGTGCAAAAAGACATAACCTACTGCATTTGTACATACATATTGATCTTGTCAAGCCACAGGGAAAAATGGCAGTAATTCTCCATGAAATGTTGTATGGAAGATGAGAAGACTTGGATATTAAACGAATATCAGCATGGGAGAGAAAGGAGGGGGAGAGAGGGAGTGTGTGTGTGGGGGGTGGGGGGTGCAAATGCAATCCTGTCAGCTTTATGTGACATTATTATACCCTCCACTGTAAATTCTGGCGTGTTGAGTTCTCAGACAACAACAATATAAAATTCAATCAATGACGTGCTGTCTGTCTGTGCTATGATCTCTTGCTGGGGACACTTCCTAAATCACCAAAAACGAGAGCACGGGGGTGTGTGGGACCATGCAGATTGGTGTCTGGGGTAGGGGGTGGGCGGGCAATGTCTGCATAATTGCATACTGGTGGTGTCGGCAGTTCAACACTCTCTCTCTCTCTCTCTCTCTCTCTCTCTCTCTCTCTCTCTCTCACACACACACACACACACACACACATGCACATACACACACTCACACACTGCCTGAGGTCATGCTGACTTCTTTTCTACTGGTGACCAGTGTTGTTGCAGTGTTTTGAAGTAGAGGACTTCTCACACAAAATATTTGCTTCTGATTTTTTTTTTTCCTTTTTTAATAGTAATTAGGCTATTTGTTTATTTAAGCCTATTTATTTTATGTACTTGTGTATTGTGCAACTGTTTTAGAATATATGTAGCTAGATGGATGACTTTATTACTTATAGTGACAATAAATTATTTTGTCAGCAATACAACTGTCTGAAAAAAGGATACCTCAAACAGTGGTGAAAAGTTGCATAGTATTCCTTTAAGAGT
>JAODXP020000010.1:7288989-7291489 GCA_027497455.2 Sardinella longiceps | reverse complement strand
TGGTCCCCAGTCTCCCCAGTGGAGCTAATTTACTTGTTAACATAAATTTGTCAGGAGCACCAGGGAGGGTGTGTGTGTGTGTGTGTGTGTGTGTGGGAAGGTGGGGGGGTAGTGTTGGTGTCCATCACACACACACACACACACACACACACACACACACACACACTATCCCACCCGTGAAGCTTTTCATCTCCATGTCAGCTTGAATGGTCACTTTGGAGCAATTGTGTCACCCCCTCCTCCTCGCTCCTACTCCCCACTCCTCCCTCCCTTCTCTCTCTCTCTCTCTGTCTCTCTCTCTCTCTCTCTCTCTCACACTCACTCGCTCTCTTTCTCCTCTCCATCTCTGTCCCCTTTTCTCTGAGTCTGCTGCCCTCTCCCCTTCCTCTGTCTCTCCAGTCTGATACGCCATGCCGATTTATTAAACAGCTGCTTGTTAAGCTGTCATTTAATCAATACAGTTTCCTGCACCGCTGCGTTCTGGAATTAAACACAAGTTAAACACAAACCAGCCATAATGACCTTTTTATGGGCCCTTACCCAGCCCATGAAATTAGCACCTAGGATCAGTCATTTAGACCCGTAAGCCAGCCTAAGTCATTAAAGTCTCCCAAATATCACTTTAAATGACAACACATGTCCTCCTTCTCTCCCTCTACTCCTCCCTTTCACTCACTCCATCTCCATCCCTCTCTCTGACGCTTTCCATCATGTCTCTCCTTTGTTCTTTTCTATCATTCTTTTTTTTCTATTCTCTTCTATTTCTTCTCTGTCCTTCTCTCTTTTCACTACCCCCCCCCCACACACACACACACGCAAAAACATTTCCACTATCCTCTCCCCTCATCTGCACACACACTGTTCTCATCTATACACACACACACACACACACAGACACACTCAGAAACGCACATACTATCCCACCCGTGAAAGTGTATGTGTGTGTGTGTGTGCACGCATGCGTGCTTTATCCGCACATGTGCAATGTCACAGTATCATAATCAACAACAGACCATGCAGCATAAATCACCCAAAAAAAAAAATCATCATCCTAATCATACGAATAGAACCGTAATGATGATAATAATACGTGGGGATGAAGACAAGCTTGAACAAAGAGTCTATATTAAATTGCTCCGCTGTCATGATCCCTATCGTACAGTAGGCTTGGGTGTGCGGCGTGTAGCCAGTCTAGCGAGCCAGCGAGCAAGCGAGTGAGCGAGTGCACTGTTATTATTCTCATTACATTTGCAACTGCTTCAGTACTACGCTGGGCGCAGACTGCGCTTGGGTTTAGCCTGTGTCTTCAGCTTATATGCATCATGGTTATTTGTAGGCACCTAATAACTAAGCAAGTGAGCAGTCATTTTATGAGATCTTAAGCCCAGGAAAGCCACGGGGAGACCCAAGACGGATTCCGGATGACAACGAGGAGGAGCCGGCGGTGAAGGTAATGAATTAGCTTGACGTGACATTTCTTTGTTTCCTGGAAAATTGCGGCATGTCGCGCCCATGCTGAAACATAATTTACAAGATCCACGCTGCTGATCTCTTTCGTCTTCTCCCTCTGAGGCCCAGTGACCTCCACATCATTGCTCCTGTTCCTGCCTCTGCCTCTGCTGCAGCAGCACCCGCACCCAGCCCACGCGCTGATGCAGAAAAGGCCAGGACTCAATTAAACACTTTGCATTGGGAAAAAAATGTGTGTGTGTGTGTGTGTGTGTGTGTGTGTGTGTGTGGTACAGCTGCTCAGGAAATGACACTGCCGTTATGGTGTGCAAAACTGGTTAGATTAGATTAGAATTAGAAAACAATAATTCATAGAAATAATAACTAGCATATGAGTGATTAAATAAATCCTTAAAATCATTGAAGCATTTTATAAAGAATTTTATGAGGTGTGTGTGTGTGTGTGTGTGTGTGTGTGTGTGTGTGTGTGTGTGTGTGTGTGTAAAAGTGTATAACTGTAGTGTATTTATAATAGAGCACTGTTGATTCAGAATATGAGAGGGACTACTAAACAGCATGAGGAAAATATCTTCCACCACATTACAAACTATTTCAAAGCCTCTGATGGTAATAGCAGAGACATCTGATTTTGTTTGTAAGTGTGTGTGTGTGTGTGTGTGTGTGTGTGTGTGTGTGTGTGTGTGTGTGTGTGTGTGTTAGTCAAAAGGGGTGGTGGTGTACAGGATGTAGGATTATTGACATGACAGGGACACAGTGAAGGATGCTGGGTTGGGGACGGACCCCTGGCCCATCCAGTCTGCTAAAGGTTTAGAATTTCCCAGAATGCCACAGTGTGTGTGTGTGTGTGTGTGTGTGTGTGTGTGTGTGTGTGTGTGTGTTTGGATGGGGGGAGGACACCCACAGATGGTGGTGACAGCTTGGGATGACATCACCGGCAACTGGCGAGAGATACCATAGAAACGTAAATAATATTTTTGCCGACGTTTGACATAAATCATATCAGAGGCACAGTAACTCCAGCTTAAGCTGG